>WJEZ01002238.1:0-14118 GCA_009869925.1 Thalassaphorura encarpata | reverse complement strand
TAGATTGGAATTAAAGACAAAACATATACACGTGTTATTACACGTCTGCTCTAATTTTTTCATTGTCTGGAGTCAGAATTCCTGCTAGACAAATTATTTTATGTTTTCCTCACCACAGGAGACAGGATATGAAAAGGCAAATGTTCCGTTGCTGCACATTTATATTGCAATTTGCAATTGCTGAATGTGCGAATCTATTTTAAGAAGGGCTGGAAGACTCATATAGTTTCTCACGCATGTACCTGGTGTTGTGTGCGTCTTGCAAAGATTTCCTGCAAAAAATTAAGGAGTCATAATAAAATCTTTTGACACTTTGTAGCACTACTGGGCTGTGCTCCATACATTTTAGTCATTTACACTTAGAACGTTGATCTTCATACACTGATTATTTTGCTAATTATGGAGAACGATAATTTGGTTCAACTTGATCAGTCATGGCCCACCCCAGATCTGCCAAAAGAGTTCAAAAAGTTTGCAGAATCCTGCAAGCCCAAAGAATTCTCGTTTCCGGAAAAAGTCAAAATATATTTTGAGAAATACATTACAAGTTTGAGTCTTGCAACAGATATTGTGACCCATATTGTTCTGTGGTGTACGGGGAGTCAAAATGATTTTTTGGAAGGAGGGATGACGATTGGTCTTCATTTGCTCACCGTCATGTTATCCTACTTAGTTATGATTTACAGGTAATTAGTTTCTTCTTGTGCTTCTACTCAATTGTAGAAAAATTCATCAACGTTTCACTGGCTGAATTTAACCATGCTGATTTTTTAACAGCTCATTAAAAACAAAAATCCTAGAAAATTTTGTTCTACTTTTGCTTGGATGTTATGATGTTGAGTGGTGAGGATTTATTTAAAGTTTAGACTTGCATATCACAAAAATGAGTTAGTATTTATAAACATGTATAATTATTCAGGCATAGTAAGAAAACCAAAAGTGATGAGAATAACGGTAATTATTTGAAGACTTATTTGGACAAGGCTGATGACAACCCTGATGAAGTCCCAAATTTCAATGAAAGGACAGCAGTTGTGAATTTATGTGCTGATCAAGTCGTGGATTCCAATTTATCGTATCGTGCCACGATTGGCTCTACTTTACCAATGGCGATATTTAAAATATATATCGGATTTATTGCACCTTATGCTCAGGAAAACTGCTGTTCATTTGCAACGCGTAAGATAAGCATTTCGTAAAGAAATATTCAGAATTAATGTTTATTTCCAGATCAGATTTGAGCATCTGGTTTAAAATTTCAGTTTCTACGACTTGTTGTAATTGTGACCGGCCTTCGGGGCCCAATCTCAAAAACTGTACAACATAGGAAGGATTTTTTCAAATATTTGACAGCTCACAGCTGGAAATATTATGTTGACTCCGGGTTCTATAATGAAGTGTTGGAGACGACTCCGCTGGACAAATGGAGCCTGACATCCTTGTATATCTTCATTGCGACCTTCCTAGGTGGGTTGAACTCAATTTCTAAACTAATTAATTAGTTAAACGTCAATATTTTTTGTAGCATATAGGGTTGCCACGCTTTTGAACATTTTCGCACAAGGGGTCGAGAGTGGAATCTTTTACTTGGTCGCTATCTTTGGTACTAATTTGGCCTACAACTATTGGGTTGTGCCGATTTGTGTAAATCCACCGATTGGTGCCCCAACCACAGGATTCCTGATCACAGACGCTTGGTCAAAAATATTTGTTCCTGAGAATACTCTCGTCAAGCATCCACGATGTTGTATTTGGCCATACTTTGTTCTGATCACCCTGCAACACTTAATATCAGTAGTGTACCGTACTACATTTTACAATTACGTATTGGCACCTACTGCGATTTCAAATTTAACCGAAACCTGCGAGTGTAATTCAAAATTTTTCGCCTGGATTAATACTAATATTGTAGACAATTTGAGGCTCATTGAATTCCCATTGCATTCAGACTTGAGTGCTGACTTTGTTTTTAATGATTTGGCAAATTTTCTTTTCCTAGCTGTTATTGCCGTCACTTTCTTGCATTTAGGGTTGATTTCATACACTGGAGTTCCACACTGCAAATTCCCAACAGCAACAGCTTTTAACATTTGGGATAAAAAATTTATGGCTAGATTTTTAATCCTAGGGAGATTTAAACCTAATGCAAATGTGTGGCTACAGAAAATGTTCACTCTTACGGTCCTCTCTGCGTCTGAATTCAAGGCTTACTTGAAAAATAAGCCTAAAACTGATGCAGAGTGGAATCCCCTGTTTGAGGCAACAGCCAAATGTCTTGATACAAACAAATACAGAAACACAGCTCAGGTCAAGGAGTTTCTAGAAATTGAAAATACACCTTGTAAATCTATTCTCTCAAAAATTCTTGATTATGTTGGTGAAAATACTAGAGTTAGTCCAGGTGGCGAAGGAATCACTCGTTTTCAAATGTTGGCTTATAGATATTGCATTGAATTTGAAAATTCTTTGGAACGCATGAACGCCGAGCGCATTGCGGCCATTTGCAACGCTCTAGGCGAAAGTCCATTAGTACCAGCTGATTTTACACCTGACTGTGAAGATAGCTGGCTTTTGATATTTAAGTGAATTCAACTAAATTCAAGAGAAAAGTAGTGGCTTTCATGATGTCCAAGGATTACAGATGTATTGGAGTTTTATTTCATTACTTTGATTACGAATTTGTCCACGAAAAGGTGTTAAAATCCCCAGGACTTCCCGGAGCATTTGGAAAGTGTAAATGTTAGATATGGCCATCCTCAAATCAAAGCTTTTTAGTTATATGCTCGAATTAATTTTATAAATTGTAAAGTTTATTTGTACCGTACCCTTTATGTTAACTTTCTTATAAAAACTGGTTATAGATTTCCTTAACTAATCTAGTTAGTAAAATTGGCAACTCAAGAAAGGACAAATAAATTATCAGATCCAAGGATTTTATGAACGAATTTTAGTTACAAACTGTGTAACCATGTTGCAGCACACGCACACGCATGCAAACTTCACAAGGACGTAGATGAGCATTTTTTCTTGTCTGGTGATTCTTCAAATGCCGATTCAAACTCGTAACGCAGAAAAATTTCTCCAAACAAGTTTTACAAGAAAACTTTGGGATCAAGGAACAATTGCAGAAATGAAATGTAACTCCGACTTTGCACGATGAAAATTTCTCATTCATTCGACAAATGTGCATGTGAATGATTGGGTTCCTCGAAGTTTTCAAATCAGTACCCTTATCAAAAAATTTGCGTTTCGAAGAGGGGATCCGAGTATCGGTGTCAGACTCAGAATGAGGCATTTCATTCACTGCAAATCAGATCAGCGTAATGGCGAATATCTAAAATCCAATTAAAGCCGTGGATTAGGATTCTTGTCCAAGATCATAGAAAACCCTAGCAGGTTTTCACATGTGAGATCATGGTAATCGTAAATTACTCAATTGAAAAATATTTTCTTACCTAAATTAAATCCCGTGCAAAATCAGTTTTCCCTTTCCGGTGAAATGATAATACGAAATTCTTCAGAGAATTATAAATTGTGTCCACCAGGGTCCAATTCTGCTTGTTCCAGCATCAATAGTTCCACGGCTTATGTCCTAAACTGTTCCAAAAATCAAATGTCAGGGAAGCTGAACCTGAGAAATTCCAAGTCTTGCTATCTTGTTAAAATGTTCAATATCACTATCACTGTACTTATAATCAGAGTAAATGTACCTTTCACATGTAAATCTCTACTTAATTTGCAGATCACAGTTAATTTGTTGTGATGTGATATGATTTGTCCGTTTGCCGTCGTCGTCGTCTTGTAGGTGTCCCGTAACAGAATCTCATTTCTCTTGTAAAGTGTGTCCGTCTGGGCGGGCAAGGGCACTGGGTTATGAGAAACATGAAACTTGACTCTACGTATTAGTATGAATTCCTAAGGTTTATTTTCGTTCACTTTCATTCATTTTGGTTTTGCTTATTTCTCGCAATGTCACAATTCGTATGTGTGTGTGGTCTGAATCTGAGTCTGAAATCTGAACGTTTGTTTGGCAGGCTTGGTCGAATGCCCTGCACTTATTTATTTGCTATTAGAAGTTTCGGCTGGTTCATTTTTGTAATTAATATTTACTATGCAATGCAGACGTATTCTGTAAAAGTGAAATGTATACAGAACCGAGTCGAGCCATTTAGTTTTAATAAGGCGTAAATAAATAAATCGACTTTGAATATTCTGATCTGCCTGGCCTTTATTTATATTTATTCAGGATTTTATAACTCGTCAAAGTTTATGTTCAATTTCCAAAAATTATCGTATTTAATTAATTTTTTGTCGTGTTGAATTCCCACTGTGCATTTTATGCATCACGTTTTTCTAAATTTCGACAAGGTGGTACTCAACTGGTTCCAGTTGGTTTTCGGTTTCGACTGTTCCATTGGGCACACGATTTGCATGTTTTGCTTTGATGAGCGTGGATGATTTTGGAGCTTTCCTTACCTCACGCTCATGATCATCATCTAAATCCAAACAAAAGACAAACTCTCGTTATTTTCTAAGTTTTTCTTACTTGATTGGAGTTCCTGCAATTTTAGTCTTACCGTAATCATCCGTAAATCCCAACGAGATCAATAGAGACAAGCAAAGGAGAACTGGAAGAAGTTTCTTCATTTTGAAGCTTTGGATTTGAAAGGTAATGAGGAAATGAATTTTATTCTCATCGTAGCAAACAACTCGCTTTAAAAAGGACATTGTGTTGTGGTAATGATAAATTAATTAAGGCCAATTAATAGTCCGTATTTCGTCGCGCCGCGTGTTCATTTTATTTTCAAAGTTTTCTTAATAGACGACACATTATACANAAACAACTCGCTTTAAAAAGGACATTGTGTTGTGGTAATGATAAATTAATTAAGGCCAATTAATAGTCCGTATTTCGTCGCGCCGCGTGTTCATTTTATTTTCAAAGTTTTCTTAATAGACGACACATTATACAGGAAGCAAACATAATTAATTAAAGACGATAAAAATTTATCTTTAGAGGCAGAAGCTATATAAACTAGTTGGGAGTGTAAAGAAACCTAGACGGAATATAAAGTCCAATTAGCGGTTTCCATTGCCATCCAAGCCTACCTTTTTATTATGACCAATTCACGTATCAGGTATTGGATCTGGAATCTAGAATCTCGTAATTGACATAAAGGCAATTGTGGTACACTTTTGCCGTGCCTGCATGTACGTCTGTTCTTAATACAAAATATGCACAAAACGGAGAAGTTTTGCGTGGGTTGCGTACTGCATTGGATTTTCAAAGTTGATTTGCCATATACACCTGCATCTGGATGTACATACATGCCTTATAAGGAAACAACTTCCCTTCTGTGTCATAATTCCTAAAGCCTTTACAAATCCAATCAGTTATCGGCAAAATACTCGTACAACTATAGCAGCACGCGACCAGATTACATCTTATATCAATAGTACTTCTCGTAGCTGTCTGTTGTCGATATTAATTTTCCACGTATCAGCATGGGGTCAGAATTTCTAATTTATCACAAGAATTTATATTAATCTACTGTACAGAAAAGTTTCCATGTCTCCGCTTCCGCTCCCAACGATCAAACTATTGATTGACACACATTCTCACTTACCTTACCTCAACTGATCTTGCTGTTCGGTGAGAATTTTCTTCAGTAGGTCGTTAAACCTCTCCAAACCATTATTTTACATAACTTTAATTTCATTCTGACCAAGTAATTAGTCAATTATATCCACACATTTGCCTTCAAAATGCTAAGGAAAAAAGAAACACAGCAGCCCCAGCAAGAGCGAAAGTTAATTCAACGTCCACGACAACATCAAAACTCTACAACGTACTACGATGTAAGAATGGTTGCATTTCTGGATCGTAAGTTGTCATATATTTTTGAAATATTAGCTTGAGATGATGGCTAATTTCTAAATTCGTTATTTTCTGTTGCGTTCTTCAGCCGAGAGCAGTATGTTCATGCATGTGGCTCAAAATGCATACAAGGAGCACATGGACAATTTGATCCCGTGCATCAGTTTGTGGAAGAAAATTTTTCCCAGAAAGAATTCAACGACATGAAAGTACTTGTGCGGCGAATCCTATTAAAATCAGTGGAGATAAATTATCCCAAAGTGCAGCCAAAGGTTCTGGACAAAGTAAAGGTCCACCGGGCAAGCAAATCCAACAAAATGTATTGCCGAATCCAAAGAATCAAAAAAATATAGTCATTCCCAATGGGTACGGTGGACCAAAGACGTCTTTAAGCAAGAAGAAATAAAAAATTCTATATAAACTTCATTTGATGTAATTCTACTCAATAAATTCTGCTAACTTAGACTACCAAGGACAAATTGTGTAATTGTATTGCGTTTTATTACCGACAATTTCTTCTTATTCTTTGCATCAATAAATTATAACAACTAGCTATACACGATTGTTATTGTCATCGAATAATATTACTTAAACTTAACTTTCTATAAAAATTAGTTGATTTCCTAACCTACAATGACATTGGCGAAAAATAGCAACAGAAACTTTAGCTAGAAATCCGTGACTCGTCCTTTCCGTTCCCAATCCCCATATCGCGTAGGTTCTGGGCCTCGAGGTCCACCGATTTCACCAGTGATTGGATTTGTATTGTCTGGAAATGGGGGTAATGGTTCTTTTTCCTGATATGGATGCTTCCCTTCTTCCAATTCATCTAGTCTTCCTAGAATTAAAAATTAAAACGAATCATCAAACTGAAACGGCAATCTCAATTATCTCAAACCGAACTATATTATTCTGCTCTATACAAGATGTTCAGAAATCAAAATATTTTTACCTATTGGGGTCTTTTTCCTTAAAACTGCGGCTGGTGCTGCAGATGCTTTTGACTGTGTAGGCGATGCCGATGTTTCTTTAGCTTCAGTATCTACTGCAAAAGTTTTTCCATGAAATCTTTGAGTTTCAAATAAAATTCTGGCACATCTTTGTGGCTGGCAAAGTATAGTTCCCAATTGTACTGTGCGAAAAATAGACATTTTTAGAAATTAATTAAGAAAAACTAATTAACTGTTAGGAACTAATTTTTAACTTCAATTCTATCAGGAAATGCAAATTTCAGAAGTGAAATCCGAAAACTTCAGAAATCTCGTGAATATAAAATCCGCGCGAGTCAACATTGAGCAAAATCATCACAAGGTAATTTCCTGGGGTGCTAAATTCGCAATTGCAAAATTCGTAGAACTGTCAAAATCTAATAAATATTTGCAGATTATAATAAAATAATTTTTACAGCATAGACTTCCACGAGAACATGTTTCTTTCTTTAATCATACAATTATAATTTAATTTAGTTATAACCATTTAATGAGTTTTGTATTGTTATTGTATTATAATTTTGAGAATAAAATTAAAACACCAATAAATATTCAATTTCTACGTTACACGTACACGAGACACCCGAATTTTGTATTGCCATAATGTCTTAATATTTTCAGAACGATTCAAAATCCATTAATCTTAATAATAAATTCTTTCCAAAGAAATAATTTCAAAAATGAATCTGCATCTATAAACTCATAATTTCACCAAAAATATAGACCCTTAATTTATTCCAACTTGGATTGGATCATAAATTGTTTGTCTTTGAAGTCCGGGATCAAGAGTATTTGGGATATGGAAATTGCTGAAGGGTCATGCCATGAGCGTGAACTTTGACCCGAAGCTATGGTAATTAGGGGTATTGAGGGGCGGAGCTCTGATATTTTGAAAGAAGCCGAGCAGGCGTAATGCAATGCAATGCTGATAATTTATAAGCATTTTTTTATGAATATACAGGCAGAGCAGGCACAGGGTTTCCATTTCCATATTCTGGAAAGCATTAATTTTTAAGTCTCTCACTCGATCAAAACGCAATTGAGTGTATTTCTTAGAAATTGAAGAACTTGATACGTGGCTCCACAGTTGGTCAATTCCAACTCATCCAGATTTCTTAGGCTGGACAAGGAGCATAGGGTTGATGGTGCGATGTTCACACAGCCTGGAAATTAAGAATTGGCAATAAAAAATCCGCTTCATGCCTAGAAAATTAAATTGTCTAGCTTACCAGCCAAAGACAGAAATTTCAATTTCCTTATTCCAACAATATGATGGACGGATGGGTCTCTAATACTGCACCACCGAAGGGATAATTTCCTCAGTGTTGACATGGTGGCTAGGTACCCGACGCCCAAATCCGTGATTAGGGTACAGCTGCAAAAATTGAACCATTTTATAACATTTCATTTTAATTTCAATTTAAAATTATCCTTACCGGTCCAGATAAAGCTCTTCTAGGCAAACCAAGTCACAGGCAATGCATTCTAACGAAGCGTCAGTGATCCGAGGACCCCAACTCAAATCAAGGCAGCGAAGCTGAGTCAAATTTTCTGCCAAAACTTCAATTCCTTCATCAGTTATTTTTGAACATCCGGAAAGCCCGAGGTCCTTTAAATTCGGCAATCCTGTGACTAAAAGAACAACAGAAATTTCAATTATGACATCCTAATTTTATACTGCTTAGTTCAAGCATTTGTCTAACCAATGTGAAGAAGCGTTTGATTGGTCAATTCCCAACAAGAGTCAAGTTTGAGGACAGTCAAATTTGTATTGGTCTTTGGATTGAAAGACATGACAGCTGAGTCTGTCACGTGATAGGCCTAGACAACGTGTATAAAATAGGTCAAATATTTTTCTATATTTTTTCTGGTCAAATTTAATATTAATTTCACCAACCTGGAGGTGGAGCTGACGGAGGTTAATGCTTTTGGCCACAAATGAGACGACAAGATCCGCCACATGAATACAATCATAAATGACTAGAGTATCAAGGTTCCTGGGAAGCGCAGCAATGATGCCTTCTTCAGTTAGCTCATTACAAGAGGTCAGCTGAAGCTCTCGCAAGGAGCTCAAGTGATCCAGTAGATCATAAAGACCTTTGTCTGTCAGGCTGGAAGAAGATATGCGGAGACTTTGAATCAGAACTGTCCCTTGTGAAAAATGAATCAGGACGTCCTCTGCATCCTCATCCGTCGCCATGTCCAATTTTAGTGTCGTCAATCTGTCCAAGAATAAAAATTACCAATTTTCAATGATTCATAAATGACTAGAGTATCAAGGTTCCTGGGAAGCGCAGCAATGATGCCTTCTTCAGTTAGCTCATTACAAGAGGTCAGCTGAAGCTCTCGCAAGGAGCTCAAGTGATCCAGTAAATCATAAAGACCTTTGTCTGTCAGGCTGGAAGAGGATATGCGGAGACTTTGAATCAGAACAGTTCCTTGTGAAAAATGAATCAGGACGTCCTCTGCATCCTCATCTGTCGCCATGTCCAATTTTAGTGTCGTCAATCTGTCAAAGAACAAAAATTACCAATTTTCAATGATTAAATACAGTTTCCAGGTCAAAGGTCACGCTGATAAACTGGTTAAATACTTTCATCAAGTTATATGAATAGCTCAAGTGTCAGGCTGGAAGAAGATATGCGGAGACTTTGAATCAGAACTGTCCCTTGTGAAAAATGAATCAAAACGTCCTCTGCATCCTCATCTGTAGCCATGTCCAATTTTAGTGTCGTCAATCTGTCAAAGAACAAAAATTACCAATTTTCAATGATTAAATACAGTTTCCAGGTCAAAGTCACTCTGATAAACTGGTTAAATACTTTCATCAAGTTATATTAATAGCTCAAGCACTGATGAATATTAAACAATTGCCCTGACTTTGATTTGACCTTTAAATATCTTATAATTATTACATCATAAAAATTGATTTTCTTACCCTCTACGTACAAGAGCCCCATAAATATCAAGTTATATGAATAGCTCAAGCACTGGTGAATATTAAACAATTGCCCTGACTTTGATTTGACCTTTAAATATCTTATAATTATTACATCATAAAAATTGATTTTCTTACCCTCTACGTACAAGAGCCCCATAAAACCGTCGCCTGACCCCAGCCCCTACCCCTCCGCCCCCGCTTTCGGTCCGAATTCTTCTTAATTCTCTGCATTTGAGCACAGGGCATAAATCCGCCCAAAATGCTGGTTGCCCATAAGTCACATCCCTCCATTTTTTACAAACGAGGGGTAAAACTAATTTTTCTACCCCTTGGAAGAAATTAAGGAAGAAATACGTAAGGAATGTGTCATCTTTCCAAAGCTCTTCAGCAGTCGTGACCGTCGGTGATGCTTTTCTTCTTTCCCTACCTCCTGACCCTTTGCGCGTCGTAAATTTCCTAGGGGTCAATGGAGTTGAAGATGTAGACATAAGGGCATTACGACCAGGGAGTACAGCTACACCATTTCTTGGTTGTTGGTCATTTGTGGCTCCTGCTGCTGCTGTTGCTCCCGCAGCTGCTGCGGCTGCCGCTGCAGATTGTTGCGGTTTGGGCGGAATCTCTGGTCCCGGTTTTTTGGTTTCTTTTCTTTTAATTCTCATGATACATTTTGAAATCTCTGCAGAGGCTCGGTCAATCATCCCTGAAGCGGTAAGGGACATTCCTTTTCTTCTTTGACCTTTTGACACCTGACACACCTGGGCCTTCTGATTAATCCAAGAAGAATCTTGTCAAATGCATATGCAGATGCATTCACAATTTACTTATTTAATTTTCACAAATGCACTAATCTCATTCTGGAATTAAACTAAAGCTAATTACTAGGCAGGAAGGGTGTAGTACGTTCTTGCCTTCTATCTGTTATGTGCCAGATCGGTTTTTTGGTTTCTTTTCTTTTAATTCTCATGATACATTTTGAAATCTCTGCAGAGGCTCGGTCAATCATCCCTGAAGCGGTAAGGGACATTCCTTTTTCTTCTTTGACCTTTTGACACCTGACACGCCTGGGTCAACTAACTACTGATTAATCCAAGAAGAATCTTGTCAAATGCATATGCAGATGCAGATGCATTCACAATTTAATTTAATTTTCACAAATGCACTAATCTCATTCTGGAATTAAACTAAAGCTAATTACTAGGCAGGAAGGGTGTAGTACGTTCTTGCCTTCTATCTGTTATGTGCCAGATGGATCGGATCTGATCTCTAGTAGTAGTTACTTTGAAAATTGACCTTGAAATGATGCATTTCTAGTGTAGTGACTGGAGAAAAAGTCACAATCGTGGTCAGAGTGTGGGGAAAACTATGAATGAGTCATGGATGAGATCCAGATCCACAGGCAGGCACACGGGCCAAGGGGGGAGCCTATGCCTGTGCCTANTGGAGAAAAAGTCACAATTGTGGTCAGAGTGTGGGGAAAACTATGAATGAGTCATGGATGAGATCCAGATCCACAGGCAGGCACACGGGCCAAGGGGGAGCCTGTGCCTAGCCTAGGCAGAAAACTAAGATCGATAGCAAAGTTACTATGGAAACGAACACTTGGACTTGGACTTGGGGGAAGTTAGCACGTAAAGCAGAATTC
The DNA here is from genome assembly GCA_009869925.1 of Thalassaphorura encarpata. Classification (NCBI taxonomy): domain Eukaryota; kingdom Metazoa; phylum Arthropoda; class Collembola; order Poduromorpha; family Onychiuridae; genus Thalassaphorura; species Thalassaphorura encarpata. The sequence goes on along the minus strand of WJEZ01002238.1, from coordinate 2,668 downwards.
GGTTTTCGGTTCAGTCCAGCTGAGTCTTAACACTAGGCCTAACCTGGCCTGGCCTGGCCGGCGGCGGGTGGGTATGTTCATGTTGCAAAAAAAAAGACCGAAAACCGATCCGGGGAAATCAATGTGCGTTAGCTGACTATGAGTGAGTGAGTGACTGAGGGTCCTGAGGTTTTATTTATATTTATCATCTCAAACTCAGACATACATGACATAACCCATCATCACATAATACACACATGTGGGTGAGTGACTGAGGGTCCTGAGGTTTTATTTATATTTATCATCTCAAACTCAGACATACATGACATAACCCATCATCACATAATATACACACAGAGACAGACATAGTTCCTGTTACATTCGTCTTTCCCTTGAGCAATGGTAATGGAATACATAATACGTACAAGGCAGGCTAAGCTTTTCCTTTGCTTTCTTTTCTTTCCCTTTTCCTTTCCATTCCAATTTGTGTCCAAGTGAAACTTGAAACCGTAGTTGAGCTTGAGCCGAGCTTTCAGCAGGAAGTTTTTGTCCGGGACTTTCATTTAATAAGTCATGACAACCTCCAACCCTTTCTGTATGCTCATGCTGGTACACCTGGATTTAGATTATAAATATGGAAGGAAATGGAAAGTAAGCCATGAGAGACGAAAGGCTTTAGGTTTTTTGGGCTTGAGCCTGGATTTACGATCGAGAGAGAAAGATAGTCGAGCACATGTAAAGGCTCAAATCTCATCTCGTATGTCATGTCGAGTTTAACTTTATAGCTTCAAGCTAAGGCAAAGTAAGGATTTTACTTTCCCATGATATGATGAAGATACTGTCCGTCATGTCATCTCAAAGAAAGATCTAAAACCAAATTAGCTCAGGATTGCAATTGAAGGATGGGAAATACGCAGATGAAACGCAAAGACCTAGTTTTAGAGTCCATATTTTCATCAAAAACAAAAAAGTAGGTCAAACGCAAATGTAATTTTCAAAGTACTGCCTTTTTTGATAGGCTTCAGAAATCAATTGGGGGATTTTTTGAATATAATCCAGCTGGGCTGTAATATTATAGTAATACAACCATGTATCATAAATTGTGTATGTACGGTGAATTCAATTTTAGAAAATCAACGATTCCACCAGGGATTTGTAAACAAAATCGATGTTTCGTTGGATAATCTTTGTTCATACACAATTCTCTCGTATAGTTTGGAAAGATTCAAGGATTGCGAAATTGGTCGGAGATCATTATTATCGGAGATTTAGAAAATCAACGATTCCACCAGGGATTTGTAAACAAAATCGATGTTTCGTTGGATAATCTAAGAAAACTTACATTTTTCAGATAGGCAAGTCAAACAAACTGAATTTGTAGAACTAGATTGATTGTGTGGCGTGTCGCGTCATCAAAATTATGCCCCGTTAACTTTATCGTAGTGTAGACATTTTTTTTGCCAATCCAGGTAAAGTAAACTTAGAATGTAGTAAAGAATTTTATTTTTGTAGTAAGGCAGAGATGAAGGAATAATACTTTTGTAGAAAATTTCTGAGAAATTCAATGCTGACGGTGACGCACGAATGTGACGCTAACGCTACGTGCCTTGAATTTTGCAAGAAAATCTGAGCTCACGCCATTAGTCCTTTTATTTCGAAAGAGGCTTTAGTTTCAAACACGCGTTGAGATGCTGTAACTATTAACTTGGAAAGTAATCTCAAAGTTGTCGTAGTTGACTACTCGCTCAAGTCAACACGGAGTGAGCCGTGGAATAATTTATTTTTAACTCTGTGGGGGAATATCTCGGAAATTTAATAATTAATGAACGAATTCTTCATCTGCGTTTGATATTTTGATGAGTGGAAAAGTTTTGTGGTGAAAGCAAAGCATATTGTCACTCCACACAATAACCTTACTTTCATCTTATGATAAAGTCTCAAATGCATATGAACAAAGTAGAGCGGATGTTGTGTGACTTATGCGATACAGTGAGTAAAAATAGATTTGCGTAGAACCACAAAAGTCCAATTCTTTCATCCGCTCATCTTGCAAAACTACTCAATTTTTATAAATGTTACGTTGCGGACTATATTGGTTTGCTATTTGTAATCTAAAATTCGCACTGTTGAGTTTCCTGAGAACAATTATTTTGACCATTGAATTTCAAAAATAGTAAAGTCTCAAATATTTCATCTTTAATCATGTCCATTCTAGGAAGGTTGATGTTGCCCGCAAAACTGAACATACGTTCGACCGGAGCACAAAATGGAATACAAGTGTTGTAGAACAAAAACATCTTCTTTATGTTGGGATATGCACATAGGCATTCCAGTTCCAAATTTTCATCTTCAAAGTATCGAAGGCATTCTAATTCGACTGAATTAGACTTTGTTAAGCTTGTTGAGCATTTCTGGGATGGAAATTTGAAGAACTTTGAGTGTTCGCCCGTCTGGTTTGGACATGGTGCTGGTTCTGAATTAGTTGGTTCAGCCATTTGTACAACTTCTTTCAAGAATAATTTCTTAAACTCATCCACTTTCTCCAACGGTATCCACCGCAATTTAAAATAGGGTACAGAAATTGATGCAAATATCAAATGTCTGAATGTATCATTTCTTGAATCCAAATCCAAAACATATTGAAACCGTTGTGAAAGCCCTTGGAGCAAAGCATGAAGTAATGGTAAGA
>WJEZ01002237.1:0-14120 GCA_009869925.1 Thalassaphorura encarpata | reverse complement strand
TTTCTGAAATAGCCTTTCTTTTTCATTTTCTTTCCTAACTGCTGTTCTTGCCCACCTTGCTGCTCGTTGCGATACACAGTAGAAATACTGACTTGTTTTTTCATCTTGAAACAATTTGGTAAAGCATTTCGAAATTCTTTACGTAAATTATCATTTTTCAACCCGTAGATGATAGGATTCAGGGCAGAGTTCACGTACATGAGGTAATGAGAAATGAAAAATAAATTTCGAAATCCTTGCGTGTTCTATAGGAAGTTAAACAAAGCAAAAATCACAAGATAATGAACAATTATTTGGGAAAATGCCCGGGTACAGTCATTACCTGTTGAGAGCTTTTTGTTTTTCGATATCGAATGAATGTGAATGCAGTGTATGGGATCCAACAAATGCAAAATGTAATGAGAACAACGAAAAACATACGAATGACCTTTGACTTGTATTTGACTTGTTTGATTGGGTGATCTCTTTGTCGTTTTTCAAGGGCGTCCAACTTCAAAGTAAATTCACACAAAAAATCAATCAATACACTGGTGGATTAATTTTTTGGTGCTGATTTGTTACCTTGATGACAATTGCAGTGTAGCTAACAGTCAGAGCAAAAAGAGGAATCCAAACTAAAATGACAAGAATCAAAAGCCAATATTGCCCCATAGGTGTTGGGTCTTCTGAACAGTATGCTTCTAAATAATCACTCCATTGCCTCTCCTGGTACCGTACGTGATAAAAATTAATTATTGAGTAATTTATCAACAATAATAATTTACCTTGTAAGTCCTCCAGAATGAAATTGGTAATGAAACCCCAAATGAGAAAATCCACAAGCAATAAATGATATTTTTAGCAGCTCTTGCTTTCATTCGTTTGTTGAAAGGAAAAAGTACAGCCGTCAGACGATCGTAGCTAATTACGGTCAAGCTCAAAACGCTCGTTAGCATCAGGGTACCTATAGTGCAATTATATGTGCATTTTATAATTAAAATAATAAAAAAATTTCCTTACATAGGACAGTTGCTTCATAATTGCAAACAAAATTGCCCAACACGTATTTCTGATACAAATCCACAGAGAGAAAAATCCAAGGGAAAATCAAAGCCGTTAAAAAATCCGCGATAGACATGTTCAAAATGAATAAATTGACAGGATTATTCGTGAGACGAGCTTTGAGAACGACACGAATGACGGCCAAGTTTCCAAGAACTCCAAGAATAATGAGTGGAATGACTGCAATAGATTTGACTGCAACTTCCCAATCTTCTCTCATTGTCCAAATCACATTAATAAATGGATGCTTTGACCAATCAGGTTCACCATCTGCTGTTCCATTCAAACTTTCATTTGTTCCCTGAAGAAAATCTGTGATTTTGGGTGAATTCAAATCTAGTAGGTCGACTGTGTCGATTTGCTCATATACTGGATGAACGTGACCATTCAAGGGGTCATAGTCGAGGTCAACCACGGAAAGGAGGCAACATGTCACAGAGGTTCCGAATTGTGCTGATATTTCAGATCCTCTATTCCGTGAATCAGAAGAATTTTCATTCTGAAATCTCTCGCAACACAAATCCAAAATTTCTTGAGCTTCCAACATGATGGTCCTGGTCCACCGGAGAAAGTCCAACTGAATCTGAATTCTGAAGGTTTCTAGAGTCATAGGCCAAAAATTACGTCTTTGTCGTTTCATCCATTAAGCTAATGGGTGAGATGGGAGTTTGATAGAATTATCAGCTTTTAAACAAAGTGAATGTCAAGGCCTAGTGGTCAAAGGTCTGATTTAGATTCCAGTCATCCGAATTTGAACGCCTGCCTAGTGCCTGCCTAGCTGATAAAAATAATCAAATATTTGCGACGCGTGGGTTTAGTCAGAAATCTGAATCAGAATAATATTGAGTCAAGACACAATTTTATAAAAAACAATGATTTTCATTTATTCTTCAAACAAAACTCGGGCTAAGCACGACGATGACGTCTTAATTAATAGTAAATTCTTTACTTTTACTTACATACATCTACATAATAATATTAAGTACGTAGAGTAAGAGATAGATTTTGTTTTATTTTGCACACATTCTTAGCGAGGATTGCCGTTGACATGATTCAACTTAAAATGAAACAAAACACGGAGAAAGCAAACGCGACGCGACACACGGTAAGGGCACACGTACAATAACAATATGCAAGAGAAGAACATTCAAGTTTCGGTTAAATTTTAATTTAGTGTAGTGTAGTGTAATTGGCTAGGATTGTTTTGATTTGCTTTGATAGATTGACAAGTCTTGTAAAGTTTTTTTTACTTTTTTCTTCTTTCCTTCGTTTTTCATTTCTGTGATTCTCAAAGGCACGGCAAGCATGCAATTTTTTTTTTCAATTTAAATTTAATGCAACCTCCGTGATGAAGGAGTTTCTTTACCCACGCATTTAGTTTATTCTATTTTTTATAATTTCTAACATTAGCGTAGCACCATGAATTCGTTTTAATTTCATTTTCATACACTTACGTACTTAGGCTAAACACAGGTTCAAGAATTTTCTTTGCAAAGCCAAGCTCAAGCCCAAGCCCCTAAGCTAAAGCCAAGATTTTGCAAGGATAATTCTAATTAATTAATATTCATTCATTCGTTCACACTTTCGATGCAATTGGTCAAGGTCGAGTCGAGTCAATTTAGAGTCTTGTCTTGTTTTCTTAAATTCTATGTAATTTAGTCAATATTTTTTTATCCAAATTCAATTTCAAATCAAACAAATGCATTCTACCTAATTCTAATTCTACTTGATTCATTAATTAAGACTACATTACAGCAAACATCTTATATACCTATATGCACACATAAACAAACAAACAAAACTAATTAATTAATTAATTAAGTTTACAACTCCAGAAATACGTATTAAATGATTAGAAAAAATCAACGTTAAGTCTTTTGGCAAAAAATACTAAATAATAATAATTGAGGATGAAAATTGACAATTAGTTTCAACAAGTCTTGGGTTATGGATGATTCCTATATGCACACATAAGCAAACAAACAAAACTAATTAATTAATTAATTAAGTTTACAACTCCAGAAATACGTATTAAATGATTAGAAAAAAATCAACGTTAAGTCTTTTGGCAAAAAATACTAAATAATAATAATTGAGGATGAAAATTGACAATTAGTTTCAACAAGTCTTGGGTTATGGATGATCGTACTAAATAGTAGCAACGAATTATATATTACTAAATTAAGGAATATATTGTAAATTATTGTACAAAAAAGAACCAGACACAAAACGTATGCGATGTAAATGTGATGATGGCAGTGCTTTCGCTGCTCCTGTTTTCTAATCTAAGCTAAATCAACTGAATTGGATATGATTGAGTCGGATATGCTTGAACATAAATGCTGTAAAATAAAAAATAACTACTAGTAGTAGGTCAAAGGTCAGATCTACAAAAAAATAATAATCAGATCAAATTTAGCAGCATCTACTTTTGAGTTTTCCTCGTGCACTTGCAGTTGCACGCACAAAGAATTGAATCGGGAACGGAACAATGAACTTTTTTAAACATGAACATCGACGGAAATTTTTTTTTTGAATTTATCTTGATAATTAACCAATTAAACGATTGTAGTTGTTACAGCACACCAGAATTTTAAATTTATCCCATTCCAATAATTCCAAATTTAAGAGCCATTTTTTGTAAATGAGGAAATTTAGAGTATGTTGCATCTCCTCCCTCTCTTTTTCCCAAGCTTCATGAGCGGACGCTCAATTTGTTGAAAATGTCTAACGATTCGAACTAATTCATGAAAAGATTGGTCCACGTTCATCCTTAGTTTGGCACTGCATTCGATTAGTGGAACTCTCAATTGACGAGCCAAATTCTGAGCCTCATCTCGTCCAACCTGGAAAATTAAAATAAAACCTTGTCAGAATTAATTATTCTCGAAATTCGCATCAATCAATGCAAGCAGCAAAGGAACCACGACATAGGTGGCAAATGTCCCATATTAAAATGACCTATGACCTAAGAGCTATGAACTGTGACATTACGTTTATACAATGGACAATGAAAATCTCATGTAAGGTTTCTTTATTTAATTGAAAGGAAGAAGATGAAAGTTTGGGTGACACATACACACAACCTGAATTACTGGATTGCAAAATTCGATCAGAGCCAAATAAAGGCATTTGAGAAGAGGTAGGCATTAGGCTAGGCATACGCATAGGCGGAGCGGAGGTTAAGTCCTCACGTTCAATTCAATTGAATCAAATGAAATCTCATGTGTTTTATTTTGTGTTGTGTGATTCAAACATTAGCTGCTGCGTATGGGCAAAAAAAATTTGCGTGCAACGTACGTACGTATGGCAGGCAATGGCAATGGCAATAATATTATCAACCTACACACATACACACATTGTCAACCGATTGCATCGCATATCGCATCTTGGCAAACTTGAGTATATTCATGAATATTTTTTCACGTGGTGCTGCTACTGCCTACACTCGTCTAGTCAAGTCTAGTCTAGGAGTCCTCCTCCGTTTGATTTGAATTTGAACTGAATGAACCCACTCCGCCTCCACGCAATTAAATAACTAAACTAAGGATCCATGCCAAATTTGTATCTACGTTACGTTACGTACGCATACACGCATCTTTCTTTCTGAGGCTTGGATCACATAATCTCAACAATGGATCTCATCCGTCTGTCTTTTGATTTGAATTCATTTCAACATATACGGAAAAATCAAACAAAAACTTATGCGATCATTTCACAAGCCTAAGCATGATTTAATTTCCACCTACAAGTTGAGATTTTAGTTCACAATAATCTCAATTATGTCCGATTTTATTTTTATTTTGTTTTCTCAGACAAATCTCGCTATCACTTTTATTTTCGTTTCGAGGATTTGGAGGTACAAATTTTGGAATAACGAGGCGGACTGTTTATAGGCAAACTCCTCCGTCCAATTTGTGCTTATACTTTGTCTACCTATCTAGGACCTGTTTGCATATTTATCAAACTAAAAATAATCCCCCACACTATTTTTTACTTGTTTGCTCCGACCAATCAAATCTATTTCGATATTTTGGAAAATTCCAAACAAGTCTTGAATTTTCAACCCAAATTTGTGGTAGCCCGAGTCTGCATTGTGCTAATTTTGTGTATTTTAGTTTTTTAGATTTATTTGACGCAAAAATACTTCTAAAAGTTACAAATTACGGTCACATCATGGCGTGGCACGCACCATGGAACATAGGTGTTAAAAAATAAGTATAAAATTTACATGTGGAAGTAAATAATGATTCAATCAAAGTTATCTCAATATCATATTTCAATTATTTTCGAACCGAACATCGATAACATCCGATCCACACACACACGCATCATTCTGACTGAAGAAATTTTTGACTAAATTTTTTAGACTTTTTGAGTCACTCAGCCTGCCTGGCGGGTTGACTCGTTGACTGGCACATGGGCAAATAACTCATTAAAAATCTCAGGCTTGTCTTGGCTTGAGCTGGGCTGAATATTCTGCATTATTCATTAGGAAATTACGACACGGTTAGCTTAGAAGTGANTTTTTGAGTCACTCAGCCTGCCTGGCGGGTTGACTCGTTGACTGGCACATGGGCAAATAACTCATTAAAAATCTCAGGCTTGTCTTGGCTTGAGCTGGGCTGAATATTCTGCATTATTCATTAGGAAATTACGACACGGTTAGCTTAGAAGTGAGCCACAAGCACAGTACAGGAAGAAGTCAAGTCAAAATGCAAATATACACTGCCTTTCCTGCTGCCATAGCCATAGCACTGCCTAGTCTAAATTTAGAACTTTCAAAATTATTTTTCTCCTTTCAAAATTGACCTCACAAGTTGAGGTTAGCCTCACCTATGCTGTATTTTACAAATCATGATTTTGATCTGATCATTGGGACATACCACCCGCACACCATGTCATTCTCTCGTATGAATTTTATTTGACCTCCTGTAGAAAGTGACCTTTTGGCATTTGGCTTGTGAAGCCGATGTCCCAGATTGCCCCGAATACAAAATTATATTAAAGTTTAGGTTGATAAATACACCAAAAATGTATCCAAAAATCCTGATTTCGTTTTGGTAGTAGTAGTGTAAAAAAAGGAAATCCAAATACCAAATGAGGTTCCTTTCTATGCCGAAGTATCGAAACGTCAAGTCTTGTGATTGATCGAGTCTTGTAGTTTTAAGTCTATTCTATCCTAGTAGACGCACTTGTGTATGTAAGAAGGGACAAGGAGTAAAAGAGTAAAACTGGATCCAAATCTAAACCAGGGTTAAAAATCTAAGCTACTACAAAGATTTCCTCAACTCCACGCGCTACGCTACGCCAGCCTGAGTTTTCTTTCTCGGGGAATTGAATTTCATTGCATAGCATATGCATGGCATGGCATATGAAAAGTGACTCGGAAGTCAAGTCAAACTCAAAGTGTTTAAAAGACAAGTAATCCATACTGACTTGTCGCCTTTTCTTCTTCCCTAGCTTCTAGCTTTGGCACTTTGACATTGTCATTGTCATTTATTTAGTGATGAAGACTACCAAGCCATGATGGCAAAGAACAAAGATTCATCTCAAGTTCCTTCATGTTTCTGTTTTTGCGTCTTGTGTGAAAAATAATTAGAAAAACAGGAAGTCTTGTACGACGATATCGATATTGGACAAAAAAATAACTTACGGCTCGTTGATTTTCCAAGTCAGATTTATTGGCAACGATGAGCATAGGGAATTCATCTTCTGTCTTTGACCCTGAGGATTTGTCGATGGAATTTGCTAATTTCATCAAAGGATGAGCGCTCCGTGACAGAAAACACGAGGAGGAACCCTTCCCCAGATCTCATGTACTGCTCACGCATAGCACTAAATTCCTCTTGACCCGCCGTGTCCAATACTATGAATAAGACATTAATAATTTGTAAATATTTTGTACGGAACTAGGAAGAAAAATTAGGTCAAGCTAGGCCGGGTCATAATCAGCAAGTTAACTTACTATCTAGTCTGGCAGGAATATCATCAATGACGCATTGTTTTGTGTAGGAGTCCTCAATCGTAGGGTCATAGTCCTGCACAAAGTAACTCTGCAAAAGTACAAGCAAAAATCAATATATTAAACAAAAGTCATCAAATCAATCAATCATTAATTTAGTCATCAAAAGTTAAGTCTTAAATTCAGGTGCGATTGTTATTGATAATTCTATTTTGGAAAACCCGGATAATGGTAAGTTATATTTAAATACTCGTTATAAATACTAATACTGGTTAGGGATCTTAAGGAATGGAATTTGGTCATGGTCGGTCTGGTCATTATTTTTTGGGGTCATTTCATATACATTTGAGACTGAAACTGGCTTTGCCATGCTACCCACCCGGCAATTCACGAACTGGACATAACCGGGAAAAACTCATGGGTAAAACACAAAGAAAAGAACCGCACCGTCACCGGTACTGTGTCCGTATTTCCACACGTTTGCTTTACGTTCCCTTTGATTTACACACGTTACATTATTATGTACTTTTTGTACTCATGGAGGCTTGACTGTAAATTATTTTTTTTGTGAACTTTAAACTTTAAACTCTGATCTGAGTTAACTTTTCAATCCTTTCCTACCCGCCCGGCCGGCAACCCGAACGGTTTTGGTCGTCACGATCAAAGGGGTCAAATCCCAGAATCTACTGAATTGACCCGGACCCGACCCAAGCCCCAAGATGTTCTCAGGGATGGTAACAACATCGTATCCTCGTCTTAGTTTTTTTCTTTTATTTTTCATACTTCATAATTTACTTATGTTTATGTTAGTACGACTTTGACTGAATTTTAATTTAATTTTTTTTTCATGTTGTGCTGTGTTCCTCCAGCCATGGTTCCCCCGAACCTCAAGTTGAAGTATGAAGTAGAGCACCAAAATAAATTGATCAACTGGTCATTTTGGAAAAATCTGAATTGTCATATGAGAGAATTCTGGATAATCATCGGCTACATATCTAACCGTATAAAGACAAAAGTTGACGCGAAAACTCCGGAAGGGCTGAGCTGTTGGGTAAAATTATTCACGGAATCCAAGGGTGAGTTGAAATATTGCATATTAACTGATACTTTTTGTTGTTTTTTATCCATTTCTAATGAAGGAAAGTTATAAATAGTATAAATCAGGCAGGTAGATTGCTCGCTTAAAGGATTTTCACTTTCATTTGTCTTAGCCACTTTGTTTCTGAGCTTTTTTTAGAATTTCTTGTGCGAATGCAAGCTAAGATTTGTAAATCTACAACATTTATTTGTTGACCCTTTAAATCCGTTAGGATTTATTTGTAGCTATTGAATTGAGGGAAAACAAGATTTTCCATAATGGCCAGAATTTGTTGACGTTTGAGCTGAGCATTGGTGCTAGTGCTGGTATTGATTCTCCAGTTTATTTTAATTTATTACTTGGCTAATATTCCATCTGTAGAAAAGGAAGCACGTTTTCCTCTGAACTCAGTCGTCAGTCGTTACGTTTACCCATTGTACATATTACCCTCTGCGGTTTATTGAGTTTTTAGATTAGAGGAATGACGCAGATTTGTCATTTAATCTGCAGTATGCAATTTTACGTTCGTTCGTTCGCATCGCACATCGCACTAGCAGCACTATGATTACAAAGGTTTTGTGGAAATTGGTCTGGAAAATAGCAGAAGCAGATTTGAAGGTTAAATTCAAAGCTAAAACTTGACTTGACTCCAGTTTTTGGTGTTTTTCAGTATTCTCAAAGTAAATGTAACTCAAGTCAACCCCCAGGAGTTAGAATTGGGAAATAGAATTTCAATTTCAAACGAAAATGAATCTAATGAAAATGATTGTTAGTTTTGAACTAAATTAGTAAGTTGTTTCAGCTTCGTTCGTTCGTCTTAGCCTTATCTTGGTATTGGGTTCTAAGCTAAATCAAAAAGTAAAATTCAAAATATTAATCAGCTGCATGTCTTTGGCACTGCAGGAGGAGTAAATTAGGAAAGACCAAGGATGTAAGATGTTGGAAGTATTTCCTCTTGACCTGGTCTGGCGGTGGCACGACACGACACGACACGACACACGATGACTCGTGGTTTTAAATGTAGCAGGCAGTAGCAACCCAAGTTCTAGCCCAATCTATCCAGTGGTGACTGACAAGGTTCTAGCCCCAGTTCCATTTTCCTTTGATTTTCATTTCTGAAACTTCATATTTCCTTCTAACCGCCACCGCCAATCTTCCTTTTTGGTTTGGAATGGAAAACTTGAAAGGGAAGTTCTCTCCTTTTAACTCAGCTACACAAGTTGAGATTTCTATTTGAGAAATTAAACCGGAAACCTCCAATTTCGTGTGTAGGTAGGTCATAGGTTAGGTAGATCCGAAGTAGGAAGCTAAAGCTAATGCTAATGCGGATGTTGGTAGCTAGCTGAGGACTACTTTGCTACCACTTGGTTTGAGTTTGAATCTCCATCTTCTTCGCAGCTTCAAGTTGCCAAATCTCAATTATTATCCTAAAAAAAAGAAGCGGAGACTGATATTGGATTTCCGAAAAAGCAATTTCTCCCTTCCATTCCAGTTTATTCTTGTTGGGGACTCAACTGGAAATTCGAGGCATGCATGTGTTAGACTCTGAAATGTCTCCACCAGTCGAAACCACACGGATTTCTTCCATTTGCTTTTGCCTGCCTCGGATTTAAGATTAAGATTGAGGTCAAGTCATGTCAAGGGATTTGAGGTTTTGATTTTAGTCCGATCTCGGCCCCGCCTTGATGAGTTTTTTTGCATGGAATATTTGAATATTAATCTTAGTCAGGAATTGTAATGGTATTCTCCAGTGGTATGAATTAATCTACTACGTGCCCAGTGCAGTGCAGAGCCTGTGCTTTGTATTTTAAATGAAGATCTTGATTTATTTCCTAACTGAGTCAATCGTATCGTATCATTTTGTCCATCCCAACAAAACAAAAGGAAGGAACCAAGTCTCGTCTTGATTTCATTTTTATTAGTTTAGTTTTATTCAAGGAAATGACTGGACATGCATGGACTACGTATATGACATCCTTTTCTTTCAACTGACAAAGTTTAGTTTGGACGTCAATGTAATGTTTGAGTCTTTAATACCTGTCTTGGTCTTGGTTTGGTGTTACGCGTACTTAATACACGCGACCAAAGACTCCTTATTTCTTGTCTGTCTTGTACTTGGTGACTAAACGTAACGTAGAGCTCTCATTTTCTCTCGCACATTTTTTAGCAAGTTTAGTTTGTCCAAATACGGGTGCAAAGGGCGTTGCTGCCTGCCAGCCAGATTTCTTGGTTTTATCTCGATTTCTCTTTCAAGACTCAACGCAGCATGTGTCATCATCTCCCCATTACATGCGTGCATTTGCATTTGCATTCCATTTATTTGTCTACACTACAGTCTACTGAATATGGACGTAGGCTGGAGCAGAAGTCTATTGCCTTGTCATTACTATTCCATTCGTTTTTTTTTTATTTTCCTACGTTTTTTTTTATAAGTGAACGTCTACAATCTAAATTACCAAGTTTAAGATTTCATATAAGATCAAATTACATTTCTGTAGTGCAGATGACTTGTTCTGGTCTAGGTCTGACTCTATTTGAAATGCTACGGGAATTGTTTGAATAATTAATTGCCAATTAGTCATAAAAATCCCGTCTTAGTCTTAATGCATCTATAGAAAAAGAATTTCTTTAGAAATTGGGATCTGACAATGGTTAAGTCAAGCCGGCCGGCCGGTCCACCGACCGGCTGAATATTCTTGGGATTCAGAAGTGTTGAATCATCCATTTCCTGGATATTACAATGTGAACATACGGAAATTGAGTCAAAATTGAAGCATTTCCTATTCATTCAAAAGTTTAAGTTTCAAACAGGGGTTAACAAGGTGGCCTTAGAAAAGTTGAGCATCTTAGATTTGGAATTATCTGAATTTTGAAAAGTTTAAGAAAAGGAGGAAAGGAAAGCAAGTGATTATAAATCAAGCCCTTAGATAACTTTTTCCAAAGAAAAATATTTATTGAGAGATCTGATCATTATTATCTTTGCAAGTCAAGCCAAGTTCATCCTCCTGGAAAAGTAATGGTGTAAAATACTACTAACTTTTCCTTTCTGAGGAGGTGGATAACGAACGCCTTTTCTAAACATCCAATGCATTTGCATACATGGGACACAGCACTTATTTTGTAAAGTTTTCTCACTAGTAAAATCTACTTGCAAAGTTAAAGTGTGCAATGGAATTGTGCAGCACTGGCCAATTGTTCAATTTTATCAGAACTATTTTTGCTTTCGCATAAGTCATAAAAGTGCAAATTGGGGAACTTGCCTTTGCCTTGCAAGATTTGCGCAAACAAAATCTTCTCATTAATTCGATCTAGTTCATTTTACTTTAAACAGAATGGAAGAATTGGCTTTTTTCCCTAGTATGGAAGAAATTAAACAAAATCATGCAATTCAATTGTCAAATTCTGACCAAATAATGGGTACATGTTCAAATTTGAACATAAGAACCACTAGCGAATGGCATGGTAGAAATTTAAATAGAATTGTAACTGACCACAAGGGACAAACATAATAGAAGACCCGGATATTTGCATGCATACGAGTGAGTATTTAGCATGTGCATTCAGTTGCACTTGCTCGTCACTCAACTGGCTAAGCTAATTGATAAATTAGCGCAATACAAGGATAAACTAATTAAATTAATTGTTTAACCACTCCACTAACCAATACGTGATAAGCATACGTACACGATACATGATAGGTCAGCTCCACAAAATACAATCTGTTTCACTAATGCATGACCAGGCAGATAAATTGTTTTGGTAGGTTTAACTTAAATATTGTTTTTATTTAATTCATAATCATTTCTTTGGCATTTTGGAAATAATTTCTGTGTAATCGGAATAAGGAAAGGAAGAGTAATGATTTAATTTCATACCTGAATGAATTGGATAGTAATAGCAGATTTTCCAACACCTCCTCCACCGACGACGACAATTTTGTAATTGTTTTGATTGGACTTTGATCCCCCGGAAGACATTTTTGTTTTCTTTGGGCGTTTTATGAATGATCGTTTAGTTTAGTTCAGTCTTAGTTTTTTCTTATTTAGTCAGTTAAGGTGATGAATTTGAATCTCACTGCAAAATTTAGAATTTAGCACATGGTTTGGCACTTGGCTGGTTAATTCGTATGAATTGCTAATTATTTGATTTGTAATTAGGGCAATGGCAACGGCACTCCACAAAGTTTAGTTTCAATAAAAATATTCGTTTTGTTTTGGAGATTGTGTAAAAATACAGGTGCTAAAAGTTTTCACCGGTGTGTGATTGGTTCTGTTCTGTGTGGTTTTTTTTTTTAATAATTTGGCTATTAATTTGAATTTGAAAAAAGAGTCAAGTTCCTCACTGTATGAATTCGCAGTGACGGACTGATCAGACCTATTGATGAGATCACACTTTAAAACTCTGTGTGCCTGTGTCTGTGTCTTCCCCCTCCCATGCAACCCATGCAAATGAAATGAAAATCTTGTTTATGCAAAATTTATTACAACTTATACTATAGAGAGATGTGAGATTTGAGTGAGTACAGTACAGTAGTAAGCGTGAGGAGGTAGTGACGAGGGATTCAAGAAACTTTGCATTCGTTTGGTTTGCTTTACCGTGCTTTGCTTTGCTTTTGCTTAACTTTCCTTCTTGCTTGCTACGACGACCAATTCCAATCCTTCACACCCCAATATAATAATGTAAACCCCACATGGAGTAAGGAAGGCAAGGCAAGGCATTCGCATTCGCATCCTTCCCTAGTCGTCTATACCACGAACCAACATCTTCTCAATTTTTTTTCTCACTTTCCTTCCATCCCAGAGATAGACGTAGTCGTAGTCGTAACCTTTCCTTGGCTCAGCTCAGCTCTAAAAGATCAAGAATCTTGCACTGTACTAGCCACTGCGCAGAATTTAGTTGACTTTTTCCTTCCAGCCACGAACGAGGACAGATTCGGTTAATAGGATTCTGGAAGGGAGAGGAACAAGAGGAGAGCCATTACCCATTTTGATGGCTTGGCTAAGCCTAATCATTCTTTTTTAGCTTTTGGGTTTAACTATCGTATTTTTCTTGGTCAGCGTCTTGGTCTTCTCTTAGGAAATGAACAGGTAGTTAATCGGAATAGGTAATCTGGGGATGGACATGAGGGAAATTAATTGGAACTGGAACTGGAAGTAAATACGTAATGGTCCAGAGGCGAATCGGATGTTGAAATGTTTGTCGCTGATGATGTGATGACCTGATTTCGATTTAAGGATCTTTCGTTCGGTTTTGGAAGATGTTTTGTTTAGTCCACCAGTCGGTGGCAGAGGTTTGACCAGGAAACATTTGCTGAATTTAATTTTGCTGATAGTCACAACTCCTGTAAATAATTGGATGGTGAAACGGTGTCGTGAGAAATACGTTAATTGACCTCCAGATCATATTGTATTCCATAAATCCGGACAACCAGGTGACTTATTTTCTATAAATTGACGATCCATAATCGTAGCTTAGAATTTAAAACCGAATTATTATATTCGAAATATTTCAATTCACACAACCTTACTGTAGCATGACCTATCGTCAAATGAATTGAGTAATTCAGATTGTATACTTATCCGAAGGCCTAGGCCTTTAGGAAGCAACATTCGCAAATTGGCAAATTCGCAAATCGCACTAGTCTAATTGAGAATTAATTAAATAGGCGCCCAAGTTTATGACTGAATGCATTGCATTAGGTTAGACGGATTGACCATGGTATGGTCCGTTGATGTGATAGATGGACACGAATTGTATGCATGTAAAGTGCAGCAGGTAAATACGTTAGGCTTTTATGTATTGGTTCTATTTATTTTTACTACGGTACTGCAATTTTTACTGTTGTATGAATATGCATAGCACATGGAGTGCACTACGCGAAAATGTAAGATTTTGCAAAGCAAGTCCAGAAATGGCAATTTAAAGAAACTTCTTTTCATTTTATTTTCTACAACTCTGACTTGACTTTTTTAATTAAATCGCCCTCGTACTCGTCAATTCTGACTTTTGGCAAGACGCCGTCAAGTCCACGCTTCC
>WJEZ01002236.1:0-14122 GCA_009869925.1 Thalassaphorura encarpata | reverse complement strand
TGCCTGTATGCTTAACCGAGTTCTCTCGGATTGACCTAATTCAAGAGTCCAAATTTATTGTAAATTTTAATAAGGAATTTTCTGCAGAGAACAGAATTGATTTTAATATAAAAACTTGAATATGACCAGCATTAGTTAGTGTTAATAGTTATACATTAGTTACATTAGTGTGCATTAGTTACTATTGCCCTTCGAACACGTCACTCTCGTCACTCTGACGTATTTGACCACTTTCTCATTAATAAAGAAAAATAAAACCAAATAAGGTTAAGGTATATGTGGAACGGACTCTTGCGGTATCCGATAATGATTAGCTCGATATAATTTTTGCTAGCATGACCGATTACAAATCACGACTAAATCACTCTCATTCGAATAACGTCGGCCAGTTGCCACGTATTGGTTGAATATTCTTCAGGGTTTACAAACAATATTTGATTGCATTTAATTGATCATAATATAAAATGAGTGACTAGTGCAAATGTTACTGTCATCTATCATATGTCATAGATATGATCAACTGGAATCGGATTCACGCACAAGTTGCAATATTCATTATTTTGTACTTCTTGGCAGCTATTTCATTTGGTAAGTCAGATTAATTAGTTTATTTGAAATCACTAGCTAAAACTATTAATTTGTCTAGGCCATGAGAGCAAGAAAAGAAGTCGAAACAATCTTCTTTACTCAACACCGGAGAAATTTCACGAATCAGTACTAAATACAAAACAGGAAGACAAAAAAGTCTTCACCCGGTGTTTGCATTGTCCAGCAAATCTGGTTATTTGTCCTCCCGGAAAAGTACGTACCGAAAATGGAAATTGTGTTCCAAAGGCGACTTGGTGAGTTTGTTGGTAAGAGTATAACTGTAGCATAAGATTTCAGGACTGCATTCATGTTCTTTGGTTTTTTATTGTTTGATTTTTTCTTAGAATGGACAAAAATCAACTCATTCACAATTAAGGAACAAGAGTAGTAAGTCAGCGTGGTTCGCAGCACTAGCAAATTCTCGATCTCATGAATGAAGACGAAATTCGTGACTAATAGCGAAAATTACGTGTGTCAAGTTTGTATATACAGTGAAAACGAATAAAACTATCAGATTTTCTGATAGATGAAATCAACCCATTAATAATAGAGCGTTTAGTTCCTAGACAAGTAGAACCTATTTTATTTGTACCACGAGAGGCTGTTAAAGAAATAAATTAGATTGGGCTGATTTGATTTAATTAAAAAGAAGTTGAAACAATTTTACACTCAACTCAAAGCCTGAGTTGGGTTATAGCTTTTAACAAGAAGCTGGAACATAAGAGCCTCCTCTGATTGAAAACAAGAAATGTTGATAAGAAGAAAGCAAAGTGCAGTTGAATAATTGTACAAAAACTTGCAAAGATATGCGGTCAAACCAGTCGTTCGTCAATTTTAGCTAATCTGGTTGGCCGACACTCTCATAAAATAAGCTCAACAAGTTTAAATGAATACTTAATTTAATGGTTCAGTTTATAAGAAGAACACATCCAAGCATTACACAAGCTCCAGAAAATAACTACACAGAATTATACACGAGTGGTTTTTGTGAATTACATTTAAACACAGAAATGAAGTATTATTTTCTCTGTTTTTGCACTGGAGTAATTTTTATAATTGGAGTTCTTTGCTTGCAAGACTCGTTCGCGGAAAATCCTAATCACATCACGATTAAATCTCAGCCCTTGTTCAGTGTGGATAAAAATGGGACGCTCACTAGTTCATTAGAACATATGATTCGTCATCGTAAAATGAGAATCCTGAAGCGAAAGTACAGACTAATGGAATCGGATGCTCCAAAGACACAAGAAGATATTCAGGTTCAAAAAGATTGGGGTGGAAATTGTACGGGAAGAAATTGGGAAAGATGTAAAAACGGAAGTAAAGTTTTATTTGGAAGATATTGGGAGCCTGATCCGAAGAAGGGGGAAAGCCATATACAGTATAACAAAACTTTGAGTATTGACTGCAATTTTCTTTCGTCATTTTGTCTCAATAATCGTTGGACAGTGAACGAATGTCATCTGCTCTGCATGAGTAAATGCAATTATGGTAAGTATGTACACAATTCTGTTAAAAATATAGGCTGCAAAGTACATTTATGAGTTGCTGTACAGTATTGTTGCAATACTCAAACTTATTTTGCCATTTTATTGTAATTTCCTCCTAGATATTCTTGTTCATGTGTCAAAATACGTGAAACATATTGGCGCTTGTGATTATTTGG
Source organism: Thalassaphorura encarpata (assembly GCA_009869925.1). Lineage (NCBI taxonomy): Eukaryota > Metazoa > Arthropoda > Collembola > Poduromorpha > Onychiuridae > Thalassaphorura > Thalassaphorura encarpata. Next base: position 11,868 of record WJEZ01002236.1, on the reverse strand, counting down.
CCGATTAATCTCATGGGAACTTATATCAAATTCATAAGCAGGTTTACGTAAGTAAAATCATTTTGTTTTGTCTCTACCGATCAAGTCATAACATCATAATAGGATAGATTTCATCAGTGGCCAGCTTCTGTTAACTACTAAAAATAACGCAATAATATATCAAACAATCCATTAGCTCTTGTATAGCATGTTGGCCTGTAATAAACCAGAATCCAAGTCATCGCATGGCATGAGAATTCCTTAAGCCTTGGGCTATAAGGTTAAATAAAACTTTTTGTGTCTGGGCTAGTGACGCGTGAAGTTTGCTTTGCTAACTAAGCCGACTATGTAATTGACACTATGCACTAACACTAAGTAATTTATTTAGCAACGAATTATAGCATGTTGGCCTGTAATAAACCAGAATCCAAGTCATCGCATGGCATGAGAATTCCTTAAGCCTTGGGCTAAGGTTAAATAAAACTTAACATATTTTTTGTGTCTGGGCTAGTGACGCGTGAAGTTTGCTTTGCTAAGCCGACTATGTAATTGACACTATGCACTAACACTAAGTAATTTATTTAGTAGTGAAGGGGCGTTTGTGCCGAAATGTACTCTAAACCACCAATTTCCCAATTTCTTATTACAGCTCTGTGGTGGTACGTGACAAGTGTCGATAAAAAATATCTCAACTAGTATAATCTGCCTAAGATTTCAATTTAAAATTAGCGAGTCGATCAGAAAGTCCCTTCCGGCTTCTTTGGCTCATTGTCTGTTGATGCCTGTGTTGTGAGAGTTTCCCTTCCTTCCTTCGTTAATCTAACCCCTTTCAAATCCAATGAGATAATGACAAGAGTACATGAATATATAAATATTACTCTCACTGTTCTCTTGCCTTCTGTCTTATTTGGTTAAATTTACGCAAACCAAGTGTCGTTGAAAAATAAAAGTCAAAATGAGGTTAGGAGTGCTTGTCGCTGTTATTAGTTGTAATTATTTCAGTGCTTTTAGTTGAAATCTCACAAGCATCCCCACAATCCATTAAATCTGAGCATGGTAATCATAACTTTAAGAATTAATTATACGCAAATTCTAAAATAGAATAAATTTATTTGCATCTCTAAAATAATTCTGAAATGAGTTTTTTTATATTTGATTTTTTAGTGAGAAAACGAAGAGAAGCCTGAGTGTGACGAGTCGCCTTGTGGACAAAATGTTCGTCATTGTCCTCATGGATGTGAATTTAATTCTTTCCTATGTGACGGCGGTGCTCAACGAGACGTTTGCTGTTGCTAGATAAATTTAAGCTGTAAATACAAAAATTAGTTCTGTACTTTAGAGTCAGATTGGTATTTTACACTATACACTATGTGATCAAAACATTTTTAGTGTCAATCATGTTCCACTAAGTCTAACCTTGTAATTATTACTAATTTCTACAAATAAACTTAGCTGATTTGAACTTAAAATAATTTTAAAACGTAAGCATTAATTCCATAGTTTGGTTGAAAGCTGTGTCAAAAAACATAAAAGTTGTAGAACGTTTGATAATATAAAAATTAGAAACATGGATTCCAACAGGGCGACATGAATTAAGAGATTTGGAAATGACTTTCTTTCCATTGGATGACAAACGTGCTCTCTGTATAACTTCTTCGGAGACTGCATTGATCTCATAAGATGTTGGAAAAGATTCCAAGACGATTAATGAGCATGCAACGAGCGTCATTGGAAATCCAAGGAATGCAGGCATTTGAACCTCATTGAACAATCTAAATGTTGCGTAGCTGCTGATAACATGAATTATGAGACAAGTTCCAGTCGTAAAGAGACTCGGCAAGGATTGATAAATTTGATTGAATTGCATGTTGAGTAGTTGAATGATTCTGTAGTATTTTGTCACTTGAAAGGCCTCAAGGGATCTGAGAATGGAAAAAGTTATTCAACCCAAACGTCAGAATACAGAGAAAGTTTGTGCATACTCAGATTACCCCATAATTCTGAGATTATTCTTCGTACTTTTGACGTAGACTAGATAAAATAATAAATAGAACAAAATGACAGATGCTGCTGATGCGGACAATAAGCTTTCAAATATTCCGATCGGGAGAAGTTTCCACTTTGGGACATTTTTTAGATTCATGAGTGAGTAAAAGTACTTGGGATTGTCCACAGATTTCATTGAACCAAATAGTTGTGAGAAACTGTATGAATAAATTAGAATAACAATGACTCTAGAGGCAGAACCAGTAGTATCCTTCATCGTCGTTTCCTTTGTTTTCTCCATGTGAACTCCTTAAATTAAAAGCTAAAATTAACAGACTATTCAGTGAAAATTAGTGTAACTTACTTTGAAAATATTCTTCCGCTCTAATCAATCTGTTAATGAAGATTGGGATATCATCAAAATAGATGAACGTGTTAATTCCGAGTCCACTCGTGGTCACGAATGTCACGACTGAGAAAAGATTCAGGAAAAGTCGCCCATAGGATACATTCATGCAGCAAGTGGCTTGAATCAGACGGTAAGTCATGAAAATGCTGTTGATTACAATGTACCACATCACAAAGAACCAACGAGTTAAATGTAATTTAGAATTTGTGATACAAAACTCATTGTTCTCATTATCCCACAGTATTGGGAGTGCACCGAGTTTAGATCCTACGTTTACCACGAGGCGAATTGTTCGTAGGACTTTATTGTGTAACTTGTTTTTCTGCTTTCTCTGGATCTCCATTGTTGGTTATGGGTAACTGATTCCGAATTTGCTTTCTCCGGGAGTCTTAACTATGGTTTGTTGCCGTAGCCAATTTATTGTTCAAAACATTTCGTGAAGTTCTCGAGAAATTTAATGCTGTTGATGTTGTAAATACTATGACATGGAGTATGGCTAGTCCATGACCGTATAACTACACTCAGGTTAAGAATTAGATTTTGTCACCCATGTTTTGTAATTGCACCAAATTGGACCTCTCTACTGTTATGGTGGTTAGAAATTTGGTAGTTGCTGTTCAAATGTAGGTAGAAAAAATTAAGTTTTCATGCAGGATTCCGGATTTACTAAAACAGACACAGAAGGATACGCTGCGTGTTTTTCTTGAAGTTGAATAACATCGTCAAATAAAGTTAAAGAAAGTGATTAAATGGTGAATTTTTTTGTCACCCATGCTTCATAATTGAAGGAAATTGGAAAATTTTCTTCCCGTCATGCCAAGAAATTTGGCTAGTTCAATATTTTCGTTTTCATGGCCTGGGACAAAATATTAATGTATGATGCGACATTGGCAAAACGAGTTTTTAAACGACAGTGGTGTTCAAGGTGAACTTGACCAAATTGGGATCAATTGTGCAGTGTGCACCACACCAGACCGAAAGTTTTGAACAGTAACAAGGATGGATAATTACTGTGTCACTGACACTAATTGACTAATTGCTATAAATGCAATCTTTATTAAAAATTAAAATGAACGACTTGATAATCATAAGGGGGCATGTGGAGTTCAAATTGGGTATAATTATAGCAATTGTTAATTTTTTAAATGCAAAGAGAAGTTTTAAAAGAACGAAAACTATCATGGGTGTAAGCACAGGGTAATTACTAATCTACGGACTGCCCGAAACAAACAGAGCGTGTAAACGTTTGTATTCAGTGACATAATTTGCAATATAATTCAAAACTAAACCTCAATTTCTTACACTTTCAGTGGCCATTATCTAATACGTGAGTAAGAGAGTCACAGTGTAACTAATTGCTGTTTCAAAGAAGGTGAACGTGGTACTGCGTTTGATTGAGTAAAAGTTTGAAACGCAGACTTCAAGGTATTTGCATGATTTCATGTACTTGTAAATCAATTCCCTCCGCGTAGAGGTGGCAAGAACAGTGGAGATTGTGCTTTGTGAATCTTCATCAATCCGATATGAAATGGGAAATGCTTCGAGAATGATCATCGAACAAGCGACTATAGCCATTGGAAATCCCAAAAATGCTGGTAGCTGGATTTCATGGTACATTCGTAAAGTGGCATAGCTGCTAATTATCCAGACCAGCATGACAGTTCCAGTTGTAAAAAGTAGAGGAAGATGCCTATACAGTTGATTGAACTGCATGTTCATCAGTTGCATGATGCGATAGTACATTGGAACCTTTAAAGGGCTCACGCCACTAAATTAATCAAATAAAGGAATAAACCATGGGGCTTCCATTAATAAAACGAAATTTTGGACATACTTGATAGTTTCAATATGATCACTGGTGCATTTAACATAGAAGAGATAAATAAGAAGGTAAAACAAAAGTACAGATGCCGCAGCAGCGGACATGTAGCTTTCGAAGATGCCCAAAGGAATCAATTTCCATTTCGGCACACCTTTTAGGTCAATCAAAGAGTAGACATATTTTGGGTTACTCGTTCCTCTAATTGCAATGAACATCTGGAAGAAACTATAAGAATAAATCAAGAAGGTGATTATTCTTAAGGTCCGACCAGATGTGTCTTTGACTTTTTCAGGCTTTTCCTCGAATTTCCATTTATCTGCATCTGAAATTAAAATTAAAATAAATTATATACTTTTTTTCGTGTTAACTAATTTTTCAGCAATTCACTTACTTTGAAAGTAGTCATTTGTTCTTCTCAATCGATTAAAAAATATGGGCATCTCATCCAAAAAAACAATCGTATTTAACTGAAGCCCTGCTGCAGTTGAGTAAGTCACAACGGAGAAGAGATTGAGTAAAAGTTTTCCATAAGAAATGTGCATACAGCAAGTTGCCTGAACAAGACGGATAGCCATGAAAATCGTATTAAAAACAGTATAACACAGAACGAGGGCCCATCGAATCAAATGCAATTTTGACATTGTTTCTAGAAACTGTATTAGTTTTTGAACGCCATTTAAATGGAAATGCACCGAGTTTGAATCCTACTCGACACACAAGACCAATGCTTTCTAAACCATGGGATGCTTGAACTTGCATTGCTATTGCGTATGGGCTACAGCTCTGAAGACTTGACCTGTCCTGGTATCAACCTAGTATGAGAATAAAATGAAGGTCCAGACCAACACAGCACTGAAGAGAAATTGAGCTTTTTTATATTTTACTAGTTTGATGTCACTCAAGGTTAGCTAACACGTTTGAGTGTGAAAAACGTTTTGTTGGACAAACAAGCAAAAGCGCAAGCTAGCAGTTTAATTTCTCAACTACGATACTACGAACTCACTTCGCAACCTTGCACCTATTGCGTGCTGGACAGAAATTCTAGAATTCTTCTTGTCCTTGTCCCAATTATTGGAAACTAAACATGAGCACTCAATTTTATAAAATTACTCTTTTACTGTGGCATGTCTAGCTTTCAAATTTTTACTAAGCCAAAAAAAGCTAGTATTCTGAACTGTGCACAAGTTCATTTGAATTTAATCATTAAGGTGACTACATTCGAAATTTTCGGGTGGCTAGTTTCGTGAGAATATGAAATGGGTCATAATTTACTTGAATTTGATGATTTCACCAATCAAAAAGAAAGCCCAATCAGTTTATTTCAAAAAATTTGCTTTAAAAATATAATTAGGTCCAATAATGTTAAGTACTTGGGACTAAACATTAAGTGACATTACCCTGAAAGTCTATAATACTAGATGTATGATTCCTAACAGAGGAACAGTCTCGCAGTACTGTGTGCGATATGGTACAACGGTTTAGCCTAGTATTTAAGTAAATTTTCTTACAGAATTAATAAGTTGACAGTGAAATTAATAGCGACTGAAAAGAAAGTTAAAATCGTCGCACGCTGAATCGGGTAAAAATTGCCAACTAGAATCTGAATTGGGAAACAAGAGAGGATCGACTTATGAATAAATTGTCTCCGAAATGCTTTGAATCGAACATGTCTGATTAAATATTCCGAAGCTGCCTTCATTCTGTAGGCAAGTGGAAAGCTGGAAAATATAATCAAGGCACAGCCGGTCGCCATTGCTGGGAAAGCCAAGAGGCCTGGCATTTTGATTTCTCCTTTTAGACCAAAAGATAAATACGATGTAAGGGTAAGGCAAGCCATGGTTGAACCAGTCAGAATCATCATTGGAAGGTTTTTATAAATTTGATTCAAATTCCCGTTTAATATTTGAATGATTCGATACTGCTTCACAATTTGGATTGGTCTTACATCACTGAAAATATAAAAGTATTATTAAAAGTTTAGTTTTTTGTAGCTAATTTGTTAATTGTTGCTTTTAACCCACATTAGTTTAATGAGAGCAGTTTCCGTGTTATGAAGATAAGTAAGAAACATGAGATATTCCAGTAAGATTTTTGAAGCAGTTGCCAGAGATAACCAAGCTTCGAATATTCCTATAGGAAGGAGCTTCCATTTTGGGACATCTCTCAGATTGAAGAATGCATAAAGGTATTTTGGATTATCAATTGTTTTAATTGATATGAAAAGTTGAGAAAAGCTATAGGAATAAATGAGTAGAACAATTGCTTTCGCAGTCGAATGAGTAGTAGAAACGATATGAGTGTTACTAGCAGAATAAAATCGACCTAATCACAAAAGCAGGTTATAATTAAAAACCCAATGCAGAATTAAAATAATTTCCCTTACTTTTAAAAGATTCGTCCGTCCTAATCATGAGGTTAAAAAATACCTTGGTTTCACCAAAAAACCAAAGAGTATTTAAATGAAGCATTGCACCTGTAGAGAAAGTCACTACAGAGAAGAGTTGCAGAAAAAGTCTACCAAATGGCACGTGCATGCAACAAGCAGATTGAATTAAACGAATCGTCATAAAAATTGTATTAAATATTGTATAGCCAACAATTAAATAATACTGAGCAAGTTTCCAATTGCAACGTGCTATGTCCATCGTACGGGTTCTGTAAGAGTTGCAGAAAAAGTCTACCAAATGGCACGTGCATGCAACAAGCAGATTGAATTAAACGAATCGTCATAAAAATTGTGTTAAATATTGTATAGCCAACAATTAAATAATACTGAGCAAGTTTCCACTTGCAACGTGCTATGTCCATCGTACGGGTTCTGGAATTCCATTTCATTGGAGTGGCTCCAAATATGTAGCCAACTTTGCAGACTAATTCCAATGCATCCAGTGATCCCAATTTGCGAAATAATTTATTCACATAACACTTTGGATTTTTACGGGATAAGGAAAAAGTAGCACTTCTGTATATTCTCTGGGTAAAACTATATTTTGCAAATTCAGACATTTTGATACAAAAAGCGAAATATTTTTTAGTAAGTTTCCAACAGACTTGAGAGAGTAAACTCCAGGTAAATGATGCCAACAATAAGTGCACCATGAATTTGGGAAGTACAAGATGCCTTAATTTCAATCGATATTTGAAAAATTGCTTTGCTGTTCTATTCGACTAAATAATAGTTAATTCATGAATTACCTCTGCAAGTAATCAAAGCTTCATGTATTTCATGTTGGTTACACGGGTCTTAAATTTATATTTGCTTAACCTTAGAACTAAAACCAATTGCATAGATACAACAAATCTATCATTCATCGAATACTGTCCGGTTGTAATGTTCTTGGGAGAAATTAAATTTATGATTCAATGATTTTCATGTTCTCATAAGGAATGAATTTACAATTCATCGAATTCTGTCGCGTTTCCATGTTCTTCCGAATATACTGTAGTCTCTGGTCTCTTAAAATCTTATTCAATTGACGTAACGCTGAGTAACTTGTCTAATGAAATTTAGCTTGTGACGATAGCTAGCTATAAACTTGTTATCTAAAATAATTAAGAATTCATGCACTTTTAGCAGCAATATTGTATTTTTATAATATACTTAAATAATTTCGTCCAAATTTTCTGCATTCAATAAATCGGATGACTCGGCTTTCATAATTGCATGATGAAATAGAATGTGTTGTGAAATCATCTAATTTTTGCATGTTGTTTATAATGTAAATGGATTATTGACATGAGAAGAGATTTCTCATTCGTGGAATATTTTCCTGACTCATGGAAAAGTTCCATACAATGAAATATGTATATCACGGGTGACAGGATTATTTTGCTGATGAAAATGCAAGGCTTACTCGAACTTCATATATTTAGTTCTGAGCAACTTAATTTGTGGCATTTATAATTATATCAGCCCAGCAAATCTAATCTTTAAATCAAATGAATATTTTTAATACTATGTGACGAAAGTGAAGGCGAGCGCTGACATGAAGTGACAGACGATTAGAATCTATGAAATTATCAGGAGTTATTAAAACAGTCCAAATATGGCGTAATTTGTTTATTTTCATTGGCGGTTATTGCGCCTTGCTTGGTTGACTTTAGAATACTTGGTAAAACTTTAAGTCTAAGGTCAGAAACAAATTATTTCTGGTAGGTCAACATAGTCTAAGAATTGTAATCATTTTGTAATAAAATAATTTCTGAAATAACTTTGTGTTTTAAAATGATATCGCAAACGTCAGTGGATGCAATTCACTTCAACGCTTTCTGTGCCAAATATTTGTTCTGCTTACCTCTGGGAGTGGGATGGAAGTTCAGAAGGTCGCTACATGAAAATGATCACAAATAAAACGAGACGCCGAATTGTAAAGGTTGCAACCACCATTAAAATCAGCCTCCACATTTTTGCAATTGGATTTCTAGTCATCGATCTTCTTACACTGGATATCAAACCACTTGAGAAATTGTTCTTCTTGTGGGGGATCGCTTCGATTTTGTCCATGTCGCTAATGCTTCACATTTTCAGCGTCCTTCGTGCGCAAGATTTGATCAGTTGTCTCAACACGTTGGGAGGATTCAACAAATCTTTAGGTTTCGAATAATTTAATTTTTATACTTCTATATTAATGGATCAAGACGTGACAATAATTTTTATAGGTGAATTTTTTCACAAAATTAAATTGTGAGAAGGATGGACTGGAGAATTTTGCCAGAATCTCAGGAATTTGTGTATTACTGATGAGTGCCTATTTTCCGTTCATGTTCGCCCTGTTTTTCGAAACTAGCGAAATTGATTTATCCCGTTGGGTTTATCATACCAAGGACTTCTGGACGAATGTGCTGATTGGGACGATATACGCATACTTTTTATGCGTTAATTCCACCCATGCTTCAGGTTTCTTGATCACAATGTTGGTCTATTCGAACTGCACCACAAAGTGGCTGGAATTGCATGTCTGGTAAATTCGTGTTGTAAAAATAACAAAACAAAGGTTTATTATTTGAATAATAAATATAAACAGGGAGGAGAATATGAATACAGTCAAAAAGTTGAAGATGCAATCTCTATACAGAGCTCATCAGCTCATACAGCAATACAATATGGAGCTCGGAAATTTAATTTTACCCCTGGGCCTTGTGATTGGAATCATAATCATGGCATTTTCTATCATTTTCGTCATCATTTTCCATGACCGGGTCAATTCAGCGATTTTATTCTGCTCAGTCGGAGTAACGACGTTTTGGGGAATGAAGAAGAGCATAGAACTTATTGTTTCTCAAACTTCAAAGTCTCAGATCTATGTCAGATCTTATTTGGCAACTCGATCTCATTCTAATCGAGACAAGGCAGAGGCTGCATTTTTCAGGGCATGCCCACAACTTCAATGGAAATTGAACCCGGGCATTAACCTTACGACGGGTACATTCCCTTCAATCATGAATGAAATCGTCTTAGATAATGTCATCAGCATGCTCGTCTACTACCGTACTAGCACCAACGAAGCATGAAACATTATATTTTAGAGTCCATGTGTAGAAAAAATTGTTAAAAATGTAATACATTATTTTAATGGACTGTAAGCAATAAAGTTACAGCATAATTAATTGCTGTTGCAAAGTAAGTAAATACTGTTGATCTTTGAACTGCGAATAGATTCGAAATGCTAAACTTGACAGATGGACATGATCGGATGTACTTGTAGCTGTAGAAAGTTCTTCTGTAGGAAGAGTATTGTGCTTTGAATATGATAGACTCTGACAGATAAGTTACTCTAGACGACGTATTCAAAATCTCTGCAGCGATCAAAATGTTCACTTCAATCATTGAGGCAAAAACAAAAACTGTGCCCAAATGAAGGGCATGGAATAAATGGAAGGTTGCATAACTACTGAGTACAAAAAGAAATTGAGTTGTAAGAACACCGATTGGTAGAATTGTGCTCCGGAAAAGTTCATTGAAGTGAATATTCATCAGTTGAAGGATTCGGTAGACTCGTGTGAATTTAATTGGTGGTAAAGAACTGAAAACCAAAGTTTTATTAAAACCATTTTATATTGCAAAAACTACATGTTTTCCATACCTTAGCAAGGTTAGGCAGCTTTGTGTAGTGTTGACATATTGCATGTACATAATAACCGAAAATGCCATTGTTGAAGCAGCTGCGGCAGACATCCAAGTTTCAAATAAGCCAATTGGAATAAGTTTCCAACGTGGGACCCCTTTTAGGTTAAAGAAGGAATACAAATACTTTGGATTATCTATGGATTTGGTCGCAATTAGGACTTGAGACGCACTGTACACGTACATAAGGATAACTATTGTTCCAACAGCTGAACGTTCGGGCTTACTCTCTCTATCTTCAGGTGAAAATCTTTCTAAAATATTGATAAAATATGATCATATAAACAGAAAACTTACATCAATGAGTCGACCGTTGTTACCTTCGAAATATCGATGTGTCCACATTACCCGATTGTAAAATGCTGCATAATTTAATTCTTTCCAAATTGAATTTGCTTGGATCATGGACGCAGCCGAGAAAGTAACGACAGAAAATAAATTTAAAAATAATTTTAGATATGGCAAACTTTGAAGAATCGAAGCTTGGGCAAGACGAAGTGCCATGAATACGGCATTGAACATTATGTAACTGGTAACAATGACCCATCTAGCTAAAGCCCATTTAGATTTAGTTTGATATGGACTTTGTGCTCAAGTCGTTCCAACTGTATGGGAATGCCCCAAGAAAAAATCCTATTTTGCAAACTAAGCGCAAAGCACCCAACGTTGTCATTGAAAAATACATTTTCAAAATAAAATTTGGTTTCACTTAATTTTTTTCCTAGCACAATCCAGATGAGATTACAGGGAAGACACTGAGCACATTTAAAAATTAGACACCGCCTTAAGCTCGTGCCCGTAAATGGGAAAATCATTCCGGGTGAACATTTGATCGTCAATGTTTTGGTAATTTCCGAAAGTACAAGTAAATCGACATATTCAGCCATGTCACGTCAATATTCTCCCATCATATTATTATTACGTTCTGGTTCGTGTTTCTACAACCGGTGTAATCCAGTCCATGTATATCCAATGACGAGTAGAGTTAGGAAGGCTGTTGAATTAAAAATTTACATTGAATTCATAGAAACATGTGAATCTCTAATTCGTATAATACATAAAGGGGAGCTTCCAAAACGAAACGAAATTTGAACGACCAAAACAATTTTCCGCATCACGTCACAAATCACAAGAAGGTATTTGAATTTAATATTAACGAATGATAGAAAACAATAAATTAAAATAAATCGCGCATGAGTTGCTTCCTTTTTCAGAATTAAAACTTGGAAAGGTCAACGTGAATCCCAAAGAAGTTGTAATGCGCATTATTGACAGGTTAGCCTAGTCTTCTATTTTTCTTTCTCTTTTTACTAAACCAATCAATTCTAACGTAGGATTTGGCCAATTTTAATGAGGACCTTTGTAACCTAATCTTATCTTAGTGCATAAAAAATTTGCAATCCATTATAATTGGTTTTAGTTGGCAGTCCAGATTCTGACACATTAATTTTACTCGTATTTCTCACTTCCAAACATGGAAAAGGAGAAAATTACGTCTTTCCAAGAAATCAAGGAATGAATGAATAAACAATGCCTTGTATGAAATGA
>WJEZ01002235.1:0-14136 GCA_009869925.1 Thalassaphorura encarpata | reverse complement strand
CATATGTTTTTTTTATTTTTACTTTTTTCATTGGGCTAGAATAATTTAATTTTATCATATTAATTTATTAGTTGCTTGTGGAGATTCTCATACAATATTCCTCTTGAGAGATGGAACCGTTTGGACTTGTGGGTCAAACGACCATGGGCAGGTCAGTTCCAACAAAATCTCAATCTTTAAAATAGTTTAGCAATGCTTTTACCTACAATGTATTTGTTTTGTATCAGCTTGGACATAATGAGAGGAGTGGTAAACCACAACTGGTTGAGGGACTCGAAAACTATGAAATCGTTGCTGTTTGTGCTGGTTATGCCCATTCCTTGGCACTTGAGAGAAATGGTCTTGTTTTCTCATGGGGATCCGACTCACGTAAGAAAATAATTAGGAAATCATTGATATTGTCGTATGTTTCTGTGTTACATTTAAAATTTATTCAAATTTTCCCCATAGATGGTCAACTGGGCCTCAAGGAAGACGAAAACATTCCTATTGTTCCCAGACCGACAATGGTCTCATCCCTCAGTGGCTAAAGTAAAGCATTTTTTATAATTTAGTACGAATTGGATATGACCATTTTTTTCATTTTTTCTTAAAATTTTAGGTTGTTGTTCAAATAGCAGCTGGACACTCCCATTCTGTAGTCCTTACTGATTTTGGAGAAGTATTCACGTTTGGGTCAAACAAAAATGGACAGCTTGGATACGAAACAGAAAATAAACCAGATCAAAGAATTCCACGCAAAATTGAATTACTTTCTGGATATCCTGTCGCACTCATTGTGTCAGGGGACTTTCATTCCTTTGTCGTCAGTGTCTCCGGTGGAGTCTTCGGCTGGGGAAAAAATAACCATGGACAACTTGGAGTCGGAGATAAGGATGACAGAAATAAGCCAGTCCATGTGGAATCTTTATCGACTCAGAATATTAGATATGTGTCTGCTGGATCGGACCATACGGCTTTCCTTACCCAAGAAGGAGGGGTATTCACATGCGGGGCTTGGAGCTCTGGTCAGTTGGGTCATCCGTCCACTTCTGATGAACTACGACCTCGGAAAATCCTGGAATTTGGCTCCGCTATCATTCAGATTTCATGTGGACGTGGTTATACACTTTGTACGACTGTCTTAGGAAAAGTTTATTCAATCGGAGGAACTGAGGAAGTCAAATCAAGTTCTCCAAATCATGTAAAATAATTTTTGTATTCAGAGTACATGTCCGGCTGAATGTTTTAATTGAATAATAATTAAAATATTGGTTTTGCTTCCTTTTTGTAGCTTAGTCAGTTCGATGGCCCTGCTCACACAATATTTTCTGGAAATGGTCAGAATTTCGGTCTATTGTGCCAAGAAGGGATTCCTTCATTGGATTTCCGAGAATATTCCGAATCCACACAAATTGTAAAATTCACTGCTCACAGTATTAGCAATATGTGCTCCAGACTTGAAACGATGACCATAGACCCGAATGATACAGGCTTGATCGATGCCCTCATGGCGTTGACATGTTCTCCATCGGCTTTCAACGCTTCATTCCTCCTGAATCCTGAGTATAGGTCACCTTCTACGGCGCTAATGTTTGGTGACATTGATCTGGAGAAGGTGAGTGAATTTCTTTTTGCTAATTTCTTTCTTTTGCATTGAGATTGAGACATTAACGGAAATATTTTAATACAGGCTGACACAGTTCTGTCAAAACTGGACGCAATCAAATCAGCAGTTCCTAGAGAATTGATTGATCGGCTCTTGCCTGAGCTTCTCGTCTCAAAGTTTGAGTCACTCCACCAATTGGGGGATCCGGAGAGCTTACGCGTTTTTGTTTTGATCACTCTTTTCCCTACATTTCATAGCCGTAAGCATTTTTATTTATTCGAATTGATCAAAATTGACCCATGACAGTTCTCCTATTTCCATTTTGAATTCAGGGACCAATTTCCAGCTGCCAATCCAGTCAGCCTTGGAAACACTGAAACTGCCAAAACCTGTCAGAAAAACTGTATTTTCTTGGCTATACAATTCGCCAATTGAACAACTTCAAAGACTGGTCTCTGTTTATAAAAAGGCTGTATTGAGTATTATTGGATGTGTTGAAAATCCTCACGTACGAGTGGCAAGATGAAAAAATTATTTTTCAGATTTTTTCATTGAACATATTTTCTTATTGTGTTATAGTCCAGAGCAGCAGATCTTAAGGTTTGTCTCGTATTTCTTCAAAAACTGAACAACTTGAATCTAAAACGAGCGAATCAGCAGCGGTTATCCTACCACGCATTCACTATTCCACAACTTTCACATAAGGTGACTTATTTTTTAATTTGTCATTTTTAAATTAGGAGTTTCAACAAATTATATTGCTTTTGTACCTTACAGATTGATATTCCGTCCGATTATGTAGAATGGATAGTTTGGCAAGCTACACCTGACCCTCCACCATCGCGTATCTTTTTCTCTGCGTTCCCATTCGTCTATGATTCACATGCAAAGTCTATTCTTCTAGAGGTAACACTAGTAATAGTCAAGTTTTTATTATATTAACCATTGATTTGATTTTTTTCACTATTATTACAGGCTGATCAAAAAATTCAAATGAAAATTGCGATGGACAAATCTGTTCAAGCAGATATTTTGACTTCCATTTTAACTGGAACTGAAGCCAGGGGTCCAATGGCTTCTCTATTTCTCAACATTCGCGTGACCCGTGAAAATTGCAATGGACAAATCTGTTCAAGCAGATATTTTGACTTCCATTTTAACTGGAACTGAAGCCAGGGGTCCAATGGCTTCTCTATTTCTCAACATTCGCGTGACCCGAGAGAACATTGTTGCAGACACAATTTCTGAATTAGTTTCACTCAAAGACGATGAACTCAATAGGCCATTAAGGGTATATCAAATGTAAAATCCTACAATGAATTGAATCAATTCTAAATATATTTTGCATTACAGGTAAAATTTATTGGAGAAGAAGGCGAAGATGCTGGAGGAGTGCAAAAAGAATTTTTCCTTCTCCTGACTCGTGACTTGTTAAGCCCAGATTTTGGAATGTTCAGAGCATTTGAAGATTCCAATTTGATTTGGTTTAACGAGAGTCATCTTGAAAATCAAGTCATGTTCTACCTCGTTGGTAAACTTTTGAGCATTGCCATTTATAACTCAACGATCCTCAGTTTGCCATTTCCACTCGCACTGTACAAAAAACTTCTTGGACAAAAAGTTGGGTTTGAAGACTTGAAAGAACTTGAACCAATTCTTGCGAGCAGTTTGGAGACATTGCTGGAGTATAAGTAAGTCCACAGTCCGCTATAGGTTAGCTTCAACTATTAATTTAATTTTAAATCTTAATCTTTTATTAGGGATTCAGATTTCGAGGAGGTATTCGATCTGAGATTTGACTACACTTTGGATGTTTTTGGAAAACTTGAGACTTTTCCACTCAAAACGGGTGGTTCAAACATTTCTGTCACATTGGAAAATGTACAAGAATATGTTGACTTGCTGGTTGAGCATAAATTGAACACATCCATTGCTCCACAATTCAGTGCTTTCAAAGATGGATTTGTTAAAGTATGTGGGACCAGAATTCTTTCCCTTTTCCACCCTGAACAATTACAAGAAATGGTACTAAAATGACGCATTAATTAAAAGATTTGAATTAGACAGGATGATAATGTTGAGTTAATTATTTTCACAGGTGGTTGGAAATCAGGATTATGATTGGGGTGAATTGGAGCGAAATTGCAACTATCAAGGAAACTACAGTCCCACGGATCCAACAGTACTTTTATTCTGGGAAGTATTCCATGAGTTGAGTTTGGAAGACAAGAAGCAATTCCTTTTATTTTTGACAGGAAGTGATCGAATTCCTATTGTAGGGATGAAAGGCTTAAATGTAAGCAAAGCATACACCTAAAACTTGTTCAAATTTTCTAACATTGTGTTTTTTATATTTGTTTAGATGATTATTCAACGTGCCGGTTCTGAAACTCATTTACCTGTTGCTCACACTTGTTTTAATCTACTTGATCTCCCACCGTACAAAACAAAGGAAAATCTACAACTCAAACTCGGCAGAGCTATTCAATACAATGTGGGATTTACCTTGGCTTAAATTAGTCAGATTGTCAGGAAATATCTTCAGGAGCTCAATTAGCAACGATATAAACTTACTTGATCATACGGAAAGGATGTGCCAAATGCTAGATTTAATTATCCAATAGACTCCTCACCATATACAGAAGACTGGGTTGGTTCTACGGTTACGCTCATTGTTAAGAAATACAGATGATATTGTCATATTTATAATAATCTTTGTTTTAATTGTCTCGTTATTATATCGTCTTCCTTTCAAAACAATGATTCTCAATGGACTGATTAAAAAAAGTATATTTACAGAAAGGTTCTAACATTTTTTAAACTATAGGGCTTCCAGAGACCTATCTGTGCTTTTTCCTCTAAAACGATCGTTTTCATTATCGACCTGAATTGAAACTTTTGATAATACTGGTTTTATTACTCGTGTTTAGAAACTATTGCTCCAACTCTTGCTCTCCTTAAAACATTTTTTATCAGTTTCAGTATCAGTTTTATGTTAAGTGTAATTTAGTGATACCTATTCTTAAACTGGACATGAGTGTTAGGTGTTAATTTTTTAATACACGATGATGTGTCGTGTTTCAAATTATTGCTTTGGCTTTGAATTTGAATTTGAATTGAGTGATTTTACTCTAGGGTGCTGACCTGAACGATTAATTATTTACAAGGCTAGAGGATACGCCCAAAAGTCCTTGAATAGTTCTCCCTCTGTGTTCATTCCCCCGTGGAGAAGAAGCAGTGAAGTTGTTTTTCCACCTTCTGGGGATGGAATATTTACTTGAGTCATTGCAAAGTCAAAACGTGGGGGAGGTACAGGAATTTTGTTCCATGTGGATTTGAGTCCATTCTGATGATTCTAATTCGATAAAAGAAGTTCATAAGTAACTCCCTTTTAGTATTGTTTCTCCCATTAATTAATAATTTGCATTTACCAGTATTAAATGTCCACACATCGTTTAAGGCACCGTCAATCCCAAGACCTCCACAGATAACAAATTCATTGCTACGTGGAATGATCCCATGAGCAGCTCGAGCAGAAGGTTTTGCTCCAGTTGGAGAAATTGGGATCCAATTAGGCTCATTATTGTCCAAATCAATCATGTACAGTTGGTCAATAAAATTCATACCGTTTCGCATACCACCGTGAACATAAACCTAGAAAAGCAGAACTTAATTTTATTAAAGTTGTATTTTCGTATTTTATTCGTCTCACCCTTGTCCCGATTGCAACCATTGCATGCCCCTGAACTGGGTCTGGAGTTTGATTCTTAACTTGGACACGTTGCCACTCATTTGTAGAAATTTTATACAAGTAAATATTTCCATCGCATGACCCTGAACTGGGTCTGGAGTTTGATTCTTAACTTGGACACGTTGCCACTCATTTGTAGAAATTTTATACAAGTAAATATTTCCATCTGGGACAGGAGTGTCTCCTTTTAAGCCTCCACCAAAAACTGCAAGGTAGTCTTCGGCTTTGATCACTAGAATTAAAATTAATGGCAGTTGTTTCAGCTGGAATTTTCTGACTTACTTTTAATTTCAATCTTACCAAGATGACAACAATTATTTCCTTGGGTTCTTGGGGAAGGCACATCCATTGAATCCGGAGCTGGTGCTGCTGCTGCAGCTTCTTCCATATTTCCATCCTGTGGNCCATTGAATCCGGAGCTGGTGCTGCTGCTGCAGCTTCTTCCATATTTCCATCCTGTGGAATTATAGTTTCATTCTCTAGATCGAAAAGGACGACATCATTTCGAGGCAGTTGAAAGTCAGCTCCACCAAAGATCCAAGCTTGACCTTTTTCATTAGTGGCACAAGAGAATTCATAGCGACTGGGAAAAGTGGCACGAGATTCATGAATAATTGCTTTCAGAGGCTCAGACGGTGAAGTGTAGTTGATTTCCCAAACCTCATTCAAATCCCCACTATGATTTCCTCCACCAAGCATAAAAATCTTCTTAGTTTTTGGGTAAGAGATGAGGGCATGCCCCACTCGTTCGTCAATGCCCAAATATCCGCTCTTTTCAGATGTGTTGGAATTAACGTCCAATTTGTACCATTTAGACGCAGTGATTTCGGCAAAATTCGTAATCGAAGGTATATCCACTTTGACTATTTTAGGAGAACTTTCACTTCCATCTCCATTTTCCTCAGCTTCAGGTAACATAGCAAAATTTTAAAGGTAAGGCAATAGGCACACGTATCCTCAAATTTTTATCAATAATAATTATTGATCAAAGCTTTAATCTGAAGTTTTATATCAAAAGTCTAAGGTCAGAGAGCAGAATCCGTTCAAATTATTTCTGAGAACCAACAAACAATGAAAAATATTAAATTACGTGTATGTCATGATTTGGTTGGTAAGGAACTGAGTGAAGTAAGATTTTTTTAACTTTCTTCAAAACTAACCTGTATTGTCACCGTCACACTCGAAACTCACCCATCGTAATAAATTTTCGAATGGATTTACTCGTTGATCCACAAATTAAGATTAAAAGACGCCTAGGTCAGAGTTCACAGTGGCAGTGCTTTACATTTGATATGCATGTGTGGGCGGAATAATAATTTTAGCCAAATTTTTGCCGGGCAAAACTTGGCCCGGTCAAAAATGTCACAAGTTGCCCCACACTAGAAATTATGTTTCGGTTTTGACCAAAACTTGTCCAAAAACGAGAAAATTTTTTTAAACAAACCTGAAACAATTGTGAAGTTTCTCTTTGAAGAAATTACCGAATGGTAACTTTTATTAAAATATTTCATTCGTTTCGCTGGCTCCTTTCGTCCTCATTAACATAACATGCTTTTTGATCTTTTAGGTTTTACCACAATTATCTTATCATAATTTCGAAACTCTGAATGATTATTATATGAATATGAAAAATTGGAATCTTGATTTAGATTTCAGACTGAATTACATTGATTTGGTATGGTTGGGCTTGGTTTGTGTAAATGGTTTTTATCCGATTTAGCTAATTAATATCATGAGTAAATTGAATACTACAAGTTAATCACACTAGCAAATTATTTTTCAAGTACCAAATATAAAATTCAGATTATTTTTCTAATACGAATGTAAAGGTAATTGTATAAATTCGTATATCATGGTCAGGAACAGGCAGAAGGCATTGGATTGATTTAACAAATGTAAATTAGATTAGCTGGCGAAACATAAAAAACTGGACTAACTTAAATTAATATCTGACAATACGTATAATTTATTCTGCTTTCATTTTTCCCAAAGGAAGGAAGGAAGCAGATGCATAGTCTTGGTCTGGTCAGTACGTACAAATAAACATTTAGCAATAACAAAAGATTTTATATCAATATCACTGAAAGATTGATTGGACAAACGGTTTTTTTCAAGTTTATCTAAATAAATACTTTGAACAGAATCAGTTTAAACTTCTGGGTCCAATCAATATACTTCTACTATACAAGGTCGCGGTGGTTATACTCAATAAATAATGACTCGTTTGAAGAATTGAAAAATCCTAGTCTAATATAATTAACAATATCCTAAAAATAATTTATTTAGTTTCACGTATTTTCATTTTATGTCCCAGTCCCTTCGCTACGCCATGTTTTTTTCAAGTTTATCTAAATAAATACTTTGAACAGAATCAGTTTAAACTTCTGGGTCCAATCAATATACTTCTACTGTACAAGATCGCGGTGGTTATACTCAATAAATAATGACTCATTTGAAGAATTGAAAAATCCTAGTCTAATATAATTAACAATATCCTAAAAATAATTTATTTAGTTTCACGTATTTTCATTTTATGTCCCAGTCCCTTCGCTACGTCAATATGGATCTAACGGCTTCGTCAATATCAGCTGAGGACGTAGAATGCATTCCACTGTTGTACCCAGTATTTAAAATGGGCACACCAAATGCATCATATTCTACCTATTGTTGTGTACAAGGACGGAAAAATTCATTAGAGATATAATAAATCTAACTTTCACTCTCCTGTTTTGCTTACCTTCTCACACTCATCAGGTACAGATGAATCATTGTTGCCGAAAGTAATAATGGATTCAATTGCGGATTGTACTTGCTCATTCACTATAGAATTCCGCTCCATTTCCTTAATTTCTGCATCTACAAGCTCTTGGACTTTTGGAACCCAACTTGCTGGTGGCGGTGGTAAGGACAAAACTGAAAGACAAAACAAGACAATTTTATTAGTCAAAATATTCCTAGGCGTAGAACTTTATTTAGCATTGCTTACTTTCTCCCTGAGAAACTTGTTCCTTGTCATGCTCCAACTTTACTTTTTCCTCACCAACAAATATTCTTTCAAGCATCACTCGTTCTGAACATTCTGCTTCTCTCTGTGCATAAAACGAAATGAAAACTTGTTAATGGCAAATACAATGAAAAATAGCCAATCAACTTACCATGGATTCCTTCAATAGCAAGGCACGGTACTTTGAGACCATTCCATTAAACTTATCCAAGAGATGACATGCCGTTTCCGCAAAATCACAGTCAAATTCCTCAAAACTCATTTCTGTCCGCTCTCGTGCAATGTGATACTTGAGTAACCTCTCAACTGCATCATCCGGGGAAGCAAAAGGAGTTTTGTAGTCAGGAGTCAAGAAAAAATCTTGATCTTCCTTTATCCTTTTCTCAAATCTGCGAAGAGAGAAAACAAATTATTTTCTAATATTCTTTTTCGATCAAATCATTAAATACAACTAGTGTTCAACGTACTCATCCTTCCTCCACTTGATTCTTGCTTCCTCATCAGCCTGCATGCGGGCAGCCCTTTGCTCATCATCTTCGTCATCCTCTTCCTCCTCGTAATCTGTAAAATCCTCCATCTTGACTTGTATTTGTGAAATTTGTTGCGCATTATACTGTTGCTGCTGACCAATCGTCGTCGAAAGGGTATTTGTGGTTGTAGTTGTGGCTGTACTACTCGTAACCTGATCATGGAAACAGGAAAATATAATTTACATTAATTTTTTGTCGAGTATTAAAAAAACTTTAATCTAAAAGTTTATGTTAAAAGGAAAATTATAAATTCTTGGAAAATTAAGTAACTAAACCGAAAATATTTAGAACGCCCTTCTTTGATCATTGTCTACCGTAATCGTAATATATAATTTGGTCTAATCAGAAATCATCTTTTGGTCTTACCAAACAACCATGAGGCGAGAGTTTTCCAAACTTTCTCTAAATTTTATACTCATCACTATTTCTCCTCATCTCTTTAATTTACGCGATAACTCATGAACTATTTCGAGAATTCCTCATCCTTACCAGTTCCGAGTCAAATGTGCCGTAGCCCAAGTATTAATAACTTAACTTAATAGACAAAACAAGAAATAAAATAGGACGAAAGGACCAGGAAGAAAGGAGGAATTCCGGCGGGTTGAGTCGAGCCCAGTTCCCCTGCCTAACATTACCTTCTCATCCAGAATACCCACTTCTTCTTTGATAGATGCAACAACAGTGGTAGTAGGGGTAATTGAGGCAAATGGTCTCTTCCTGCAAACACCCGTGCCTGACGTCTGATTATCATTGTCAAAACCATTTGTCATTTTAGGAGAAGCAGTCGTCACAGCCGTCGTCGTCGTTTCAACTTTGATCTGTTGTCCATTTGTGAGTAGATTAGTAATGATTGCAGCCGTAGCTGCAGGATTTCCCCCAGTTGAAGCAGCCCCAACAGCAGTAGGAGTTAGTTTATTATTCAAAACTAAGGGTGGTGGTTGTGTTAGGGTTTTAGTTGTGGCCTTTTGAATAATATACTGAACAGTTTCAGCCACATTTCCGCCCTGTGTTCCTGACTTGTCATTAGTAGTGGGAGCAGAAGAAGAAGCAGTGGTAGGAGCAGCAGTAGTAGGTTTTATCTCCATTCCTTTACCAGACGCTTGTGCCAACTACGGGGAACAGATATGTGACAAAAGATATACACACATACTTACATTCAGAAACATTAAAATCTCAAAATTCTAAAAAACTCTAAAAATCCTCTTGGATTCACTTTATCTTGAAAAAACGTTCTATATTAATTTAGAATTTTGAGGAATTTATAGCTACATAAAAATTTAAATGATAACGATATTCGATTTTCAAAATAAAAAATAATTGGGTTAAGGACGCTTGGCAGACCCTTACCATTCGCCTAGACTTATTCCAAAACACTCATACATGAATTATATGAAAAATAATCAAATCTACCTAGAAGAACGATTGGACGAATCCAGAAAAAGGTCTTAAGATGAAGGAATAGACGAAACCATGCGAAAAAGGAAGGAAGAGTAAAACCAATTTTAAAATATAGAAAATGCATAGGAAAGTAATGTAAAGAAATTGAAAAATAAAATAAAATAAAAATTTGTCGTAATACACATTAGGTAATTTAAGTCCGTTCAGCACCCGCTGAACGGAATTATTATGAACCTTACTAACATTGCATGCAGGATCAAAGTGTTAAATCATAAATTAGCCTTTTTTGCTAATATTAGAATCTAGCATGCACAAATCCGGAGAATACGAAGCTATAATATAATTTTACCTAGAAAAATAACATTAAAACGTGAGCGATAATTAAATAGGAACATTGAACGTGCATTGCTTCCGTAGTGGGAGCTTTGAGAAGGGTATGGAATTTATAAAATGATAAAAATTATTAAACTAAACTTCTAATTCATAAATTAATTGAATTAAATTGACACAAAAACAAAAAACTTGAACTTACAGCAAGATGACTCGGAGTCGCAACGGGAGTCCCTGAAGAAATGACTTGTTGCTGAAGAACAATCAATTTCTGCAAAGCCGTTTGCTCCGTTTCATTTCGTTTAGCAATGGAAAGCAATCTTTGGACTTGAGCTTGGATATTCCTTAACAATTGCTGATTTTGAGGGGAAAGTTGAATTGTTTGAACGACTCTTGTACCCCCATTCGTGGTCTTGGATGCAACGACCGTGGCAGGTGTCGTCGTAGCACAAACAGCTGCCTGAGTTGCTCCAGGAGCCAAGGAATTTGCAAGAATAGCTGCAGTCAAGTTACTCGAGTCCGAAGGTGGTTCTTTCTTCACCACTACGGGTTTCTTAGGAGGGCTCCTTTTCTTTGGGGGGGATTTTTTCGCAATCACAGGACTTTGAGGCTCAACCTTGATTTGTGCTGCAGGAATTAGTGGTGTTGGGGTTGGAGTGGGTGTTGTCGTCGTCGTGCTAATACTGGCCGGTGTTGGCTTTTTTCTATTGCGAGGTGGGGCTTTAGGTTTGGCAGGTGGGGTTGCTACCACCACAGGTGGTGGTGGTGGAGGTGGAAGCTGTGGTTTGACATCCACAACTACAGGTGGTTTCTTTTTACTACGATTTCTGGGTGGAGCTTTCTTCGGAGGCGCTGCTGTCCCGGCTGCCCCAGCTGGTCTTTGTTTCGTAGTTGGGGATGGTTTGAGAACATGGGCAAAGGGGATGGTCGGAGTTGGGGTATTTTTCATTGTACCATTGGGTTTAGTCGTTGTCGACGTGACTGTTCCTGCGGCTGAGACTGTGTAACTGATCTGAGTGTCCATACCATTTTGAGTTGTAGGAGTTTGTGTAGAAGGTACGGTTGAAGGGTCCATGGCTTGTTCATAGGATGCTTCGAAAAAACTATTCCCATCATCATCCATCAGATCTTCATCCATAATCCCAGACTGTTTGAGCAGTTGCTCTAAATCCAAAGTCACAACTTTCTTTTTCTTGGGTTTAGACTTCTTTTTTGGGGGTGGTTCAAGGGAAGAGTCATTTGCAGTGGGAGCAGAACGTACTGGAGGGGTTGGGGTTGGTTTTGGTTTTTCAGCTGGCTTTTGCTGCTGCTGTTGCTGGACTTGCACCTGTTGTACTTGGACCTGTTGCTGCTGTTGTTGTTGCTGAACTACTTGGACTTGTTGCTGTTGCTGCTGCTGTTGCAACTGTTGCTGATATTGCTGGACAGTATTTAAATTAATTGCATTTTGAACTGTGTCAGATTGGATTTGGGCAAATTGGGCCGTCGTAGCCGTAGGCTGAGCTTGGGTTTGGGTGGGAACGCGGACAGCAACCCATTGTGGTCCATTTGCAGTTTGGATTTGCTGCAACTGAATTGAATGGTTCTGGACAAAGATGGAAATTACAACATTAATAAATCATGATAAATTTAGATTACTAAGCTAAACTATTTACCTGTGTAACTTGAGGCATTTGTGATACGTAGCGAACTGATCTGCTGCTTTCCATTCGTCGTAGTTTGAGCAATGGTTCCAGCAGTGGTTGGTGCTTGAATCGTCAGAACTTGCGGTTGAGTTGGTTGCTGACGGAGAATAAATTGAAGACCACTTTGCCCCATGGTCGCCGTTGGAACAATCATTTGCTGCCCAAACTACAAAAAATTTAAAAAGATAGCTGATTCACCTACTCAACTATTAAAGCGAGGGCCTATTTCCAGATGACTTACATGATTCAAGACAATAGTTTGCGGAGATGTCATCGTACTTAAATTCGAGACCCCCGAAACCATGACCTGTGCATTCTGGGCAAAGGCAAATTGAGGCTGAGAAATCGTCATGCCTGTTTGAGCAATCGAGCTTTGCTGTTGTTGCTGTTGTTGTTGTTGCTGCAATAGCTGACTAAAATTATCCAAGGTAGAACTACTGACGACAGAACTCACAGTATTCGTATTTGTAGTCCCAGCCCCACTTGAGTCCGCAGTCACCGTATTTGCAGATATCGTACTCGTTGTTGCCACAGAACTACTAGACGCCGTCGTAGTCGATGCAGTTGAAGGCTTCGGAAGAAGTTGGGGTGGTTGTTTGGGTCTCACAATAATATTTTGAGTGGCTGAATTTTGTGAGCCTGCAACAGTTGCAGCAGTAGTTGTAGTTTGCAATTGCTGATTTTGCTGCTGCAGAGTTGTAGTTGCAGCCATGAGTGGGGCATTAGTTTGAAAATAAGTCGTGGCTCCATTTGCAGATTTAAGAGCTTGAATTTGTGGCTGCATTGTGATTGTACCATTCCCTGCAGAAAAAAGTTGAGAAGCTGCAGGAAGAACGGCATACGTGGGTTGGCCACCACCAGTTGACACTAAGGCCAAATTTGTTCCACCAACTCCAAATCCACCACCCCCTGTGGCAACCAAGGCTTGACCAGTTGAGTCAATAATAAAACTCTGCTGGGGATGACCACCTGACTGAATTGCAATGTTTCCTCCAGACGTCGTTGTGATGAGTTGTGAGCCTGCTGCCAGCACATGCTGCTGAGCAGCAGCCCTTTGAACCAATTGACTCAGCGTCGTACCCACAAAAGACTGCTGATCTGTTGTCCCTCCAGCTGTGGTAAAAACAGAATTCAAAGTTTGAACTGATTGCTGCTGCTGCTGTTGGTCGACTTGTTGGAGTTGAACTTGAAAACTCCCTTGCTGAATTTGATGGTTTTGCTGCTGTACAGGAATACTGATAGTAGTCGATGTGGGGATGACCACCTGACTGAATTGCAATGTTTCCTCCAGACGTCGTTGCGATGAGTTGTGAGCCTGCTGCCAGCACATGCTGCTGAGCAGCAGCCCTTTGAACCAATTGACTCAGAGTCGTACCCACAAAAGACTGCTGATCCGTTGTCCCTCCAGCTGTGGTAAAAACAGAATTCAGAGTTTGAGCTGATTGCTGCTGCTGTTGATCGACTTGTTGGAGTTGAACTTGAAAACTCCCTTGCTGAATTTGATGGTTTTGCTGCTGTACAGGAATACTGATAGTAGTCGATGGGATTTCAGCGGCAGTAGAATTAGAATTGGCGGAAATTGGGACAGAACCAGAGGTTTGGGAAGTTGAGATCACACTCGTAGAAGTTGTGGTAGTAAACTCCGAATTCTGCTGCTGTAATTGTGCTAATTGTTGGGTTAATTGCTCTGTCGTTGCTTGACTATATGTAGCATTAGATGAAGAGGAAGTTGTAAAGGTCAAAGAGTTAACGGGATGGTCAGTGGCCGTGGTCGTAATGTTTTCACTCCCACTGCCGCCGAGAAGGTAAGAGGAATTTGAATCACAGATACTGCTGGATGTGTATTGCTG
>WJEZ01002234.1:0-14136 GCA_009869925.1 Thalassaphorura encarpata | reverse complement strand
TAAAATAAGAAACATACTGAAAATATAGACTGAGCGTGCTTCAGAATAAAGATCAAACGTTTAACAGCATCCGAATCGCTTGGATCTAAGTACGTGTCTAGGTCTAATTCATCAGCCAATATATCAACCAAAGCCTGCTGCCCATTGAGTTGACGGAAAAATTTTGTCTCTTTCAGCAGGCCAATAAGAATATGAAACTGAGCTGGACTTACATTCTAAAATAGACAAATCCAAACACCCCGTTTAAGTATCAATACTATCAGTTGAATTAATACAAAAAAGTATATTATGAAAACAACCTTCGACACCGCTTTAACTTCAGCAAACAGAGTTCGCTCAAAATCCAATGAAGTGATTTCTGGACTCAAATCCTTTAACTTTCTGGTCAAGAAGGCAATCACGCGAGCCCTAACCGTAGGAGATCCCGTTGATATTTGCAGGAATAAGCCAACAAGAACGGCTAGAAAATGCAGAAAAATCCCCATTATTAATAAACTTTCAGTAGCAACTCTGTTAATTAAAATGATACTAGCTATACCAATTTTACCTTTTCCGTCTATGTGAAATAGGCTGATAACTGCGTTCTGAAGAGTAGCCAACTCAATCGAATCGCTTGTTAACATCATCTGACAGAAGATGTCAGCGATCTTGGGTACAAATGACGAGACTTTCTTGCAAACTGTGACTAAATCGCGAACGACTTGTCGTCTCATCTATTTAGATTTCAGATTAAAAAATTAGCTGCGAACAGCAGAAATAAATTTACACAAAATTGAGTTTGTTCTTTCTTACCGATGGCTCTTCATGTTCACATAGATCCAGCAAAGCATCAACTGCATTTTGATAGTGCAGTGGAAAGAATTCCAAGAATCGTGTAATAAACTGAGACGCCAGGCGTTTTTCTTGGTCAGAACGATGAACTGATTGCATTAACTCGCGGAACTCTGCTTCGAGCTAAAATCAGCACAAGGAATAATTAATAATTTCCATGTACTCTGACTAATTCAATTCATGTACAGACTGTTCTTTTTGATATCTAAACTAATACAAAAACTAACTAATTCATATAAATATATTTTACCGTAGTCTTGTCCTCAGCAGCGCTCAACTTCTCATATATCTTGTACATGTTCTCAATCCCGGAACCTGAAGAGGAGGTCACTCTGTTTGACGACGAACCAGTGGGGATAGAAAGTCTTCTCCGTGGGGCAATCTCCCGAGTGTCCATCTTCTCCACGGGCATTTTAGCACGAGACACTTGTTTTTACCTCTCCTCGCTCACTGACTCAAACCTAATCTAATGACAGAAAATATAATTAATTAGAGTTGAGTTTACACAAAACAAGACTT
The DNA here is from genome assembly GCA_009869925.1 of Thalassaphorura encarpata. Classification (NCBI taxonomy): domain Eukaryota; kingdom Metazoa; phylum Arthropoda; class Collembola; order Poduromorpha; family Onychiuridae; genus Thalassaphorura; species Thalassaphorura encarpata. Next base: position 12,786 of record WJEZ01002234.1, on the reverse strand, counting down.
TAACTTAATTCCTATTTCAGAATCAATTATTAATCCTATCGCTTCGTTTTCGTCAAAGACCAAGGCAGAAGTGAAAATGAAGTAAAATCAACCCAACCCTTTCCTTCTTTCGCGCCACTAAAATACCCGGCTTGCCTTTCCCTGGCCTGGCCTGACTTGTTCTGCTTAATAAAAATCTAAGACCGAACTAGAATTATAGAATTAGACACTAAACTAACCTTGTCCACTTGGTGACAGCAATGACCCTTGGCCCTTACACTTCACTTTTCACCTCCTTGGTCGAATTCAAATAATTTTGTTCCAAATTACTAACTTTTTAACCTGATCAACACACCGAATTATAATTTATGATGATGCTCGCTCCTCTCCTCTTCACTCTATTCTATCCCACCGATTTGCCGAATGAACCAACTGACCGTGTAGACCCTCTCTCCATCTAACAACACGCAAGAGGATAGGGTTACACAAATCAACAACATGCGGAGCCATGAACACTATCCACAATCTCAGATTAGAGTTCACAACCTGAAATTGACTTCTATTCTTCAAGTTCTACGTTTTAGTGGTGTATGGCCAAATAAGTAAAAATGTTGCTGATGCTGGATGTAAATGCTAAATTAACTCATATTAAAAGATAATTTAATGTTTATACAAATATTTTTTGATTCTTGCCGAGTAAATTAGCTAAGCTAAGCATATATTAGCTAAAATTCATTCTAATGCAGGCAGTGCAAAGTTTACTGTACTTGTACTATTGTGGTGATACAACGAGCATTAGTTTGACATTAAATGCATAGAAATTCGACAAAGAGTCATTTCATCAATCTGATATTTGCTTCTTCCTTAGAATACCGTGTACACTCATTAACGAGTATATTCAGATATATTATAACAGATTGTATTATATCAGATTATAACAGTTAACCCTGACAACGTTGACCGAATAAAAGCATGTCAATTTGTAGTTTAGAAAACTATTATCAATAAATTCAAGTTCATTGTACAATGTGCTATTCGAGTATGCTATTAGCATTGGCAGGATTTTAGAATCCAAGATTCTATTCAATGAACCATATCAAAATCGTATTTAGAAGAAAGAAGTTGAGGTGCAATGTATTCACGCTCGGACACTTGGACTAAAAGCTTTTTTCTCTTTCGCTTTTGATTTACTTTTGAAAATAAGAGAAAAAGTGAAAATAGATGGACCGAATCCACTTTTAATGTCCTGTTTTTCTTTCTAGTTCGGGTTAGGCTAGGCGTCAGAACCAAGAACCTGGCTGAGAGAGTAAATGTATTTTGCTAAGTTCTTGCTGAACCATTGTATTTGATACATTGTTGCTATTATGTTAGTCGTCTTTCCATCATCCGCCCTTCTTCTTCCATTTGCATTGTCTTCCAGGACGCGTAATACACCATAAGACAAAAAATGACGTAAAAAGGTATACGATACAAAACACGAAGCGAAATGGAAATGGACCAAAGTTTTTCTAAGCTAAAGGTAAATGGAAAAGAAGCCCAACGCAGCATGGGGCGACGAGTGAAGCGTGCAGTCTTTCTCTAGACCTGTCGCCTAGCCTCGGTCTAACCCAAACAAAATTCATCGTCATCCAGCCCAAAATAAATTCAGTCTCTGACATGTTAAGTATTTGTAGTTTTTGGAATTGTCAGATTTTAGCATTGTTTCTATTTGGAAAATTCTGTGTTGAAAATTGGCAAATTCAAGTGCATGATGCGACTTTTGCCTAGGCTTGCCTAACGAGTCAGGCTTTGGGCATTCTCCACCTGTACAATTGTTTTTCTGACTTGCGAATTTACGAACGAGGTAGACATTTCCCATTTCAATTGAATAATGTGGGATTACTAAGAAAGACCAAGTTTTCGCAACCATTTTTTACAAAATTCCTTCGCATGGGCATGGAACAATTAAGCCGTCGGCCGGCGCGCTTATAAAATTCTAGACCTACCCTTCCTTGTTTTCTTCTCCTGTAATTATTACATGAATCATACACGTAGAGAATGAGTAAAGGAGAACAAGTAAGGAAGTGTTTTTATTATGAATGCTGATTAACCGAAATGTGTAACAAAGAGAACAAAAATGTGAAATGAAATAGCATGTAGAATCAACTTCCTGCCAAACCTGCGTACCTGGCTTGGCTAAGCTTGAGTTAACTTGGCTCTGGCTGGCATGCTAAGTCAAGTCCAGGTTGTTAAAGATAACAATTTTTACCGAAATTCCCATGGTCTGAAATTCCATCGCAAGACAAGGGTCTGAGTCAGAATTAAGGATATGAACAAGTTTTAGAACACCTTGATTCCCGTGCCATTGCCTATGCTGATTAACCGAAATGTGTAACAAAGAGAACAAAAATGTGAAATGAAATAGCATGTAGAATCAACTTCCTGCCAAACTTGCGTACCTGGCTTGGCTAAGTTTGAGTTAACTTGGCTCTGGCTGACATGCTAAGTCAAGTCCAGGTTGTGAAAGATAACAATTTTTACCGAAATTCCCATGGTCTGAAATTCCATCGCAAGACAAGGGTCTGAGTCAGAATTAAGGATATGAACAAGTTTTAGAACACCTATGATTCCCGTGCCATTGCCATTTCTAAACATGCTGGTTGAAGCCTCGGTTCCGCACGCGATCTCAAAATACTTTCTTTATGAAATTAGAATTAGATGACATGAAGTTTTCTCGGCATATGTGTCAAAATTTAATAAATATACTTTTGAAGGTTGAATTTCCTTCAGGAGATAAATTCCAAAATTATCTTGTTCTTGAGTTATTTTAGGTACTTTAAACGTAATGACATTTTCCTCGGTCATTAAATTTGAATGAGGGAGAAAATGCAATAATACANTAAATTTGAATGAGGGAGAAAATGCAATAATACACTTTATATCCAGGAGAGCAATTTCTTGAGCTAGTTTGAGCAGGTACTTTACTTGGATTGCACTGCACTAGTGCACATGGTTTAGTTTAGTTTTTTTGCCACCGTGGGAAAATAATTGAAGCATAAGAATAAAGAACAGGAGGTGAGCATTCACTCTTTATTCACTTCAGCCAAGAAAGTTAGGACTTGAGAGTACGTGTACCTCTGAATATGATGTGACTGAGTGACTGCAATTTACCTTTGTGCCTTCAGATGATTCTGACAAAAAAGTCAAGGTAAGGCGAAGAAGGAGCAATAAATATTATTAGGAGGAGACCGGACGGCCCTTTATGTAGAAAGTGGAAGTCCACTCTTGACTCCCGAAAAAACTTGTTTTCGGGGGTAATTAAAGATTAAAGATTTAGATTAGAATTTTTGCTTCATGCCATGATAGAAGCCAAAGACAATGAAAAAGCCAGGACCTTCAACCCTGGGTTTTAAAACGATGCCTTTGTTCAATTTGGACCTGGGCTCAGATATGATTTTTGGCTCTCTTGCAAAAACTAATGCTGTGCAAATACCTGTAGAGCGGAGTAAATTGCCATGTTGATCTGTTTTTGTCCTTTGGGCACTACTCGTACCTGTCGGTTCGTTTTATTTTGCTCTATTTTAGGTTTCGTCAAACGTTGTGGAATTGCTATAATCTGTTGAGACCAATGAAGTAATTGAAGTTTGAGAAAAAATCGTAGTCGTCTGTTGGTTTTTGGGCGGAGGAGGCGTGCATGAGGGCAACAATAAGAAGAAGACAAGACGGACGACCACTTTTTTTGCCTGACTGGCTGGATGATGATTGTAGAGAAAAGGCAAGAAGCCAAAACCTGGGCTATGTCTTTTTTCATATCTTCTTTTTTCTATTCTTCTTCTTGGAGTCCAACAATTCAAACCAAATGACATCACATCCGGTCTTCTTCTCCGGCGGCTCCTGTCTTTACTCAACCATGAATTAAATAAGTGCTCCCAAAATCCTTGTACAGTGCAGTGCAGTGTAGGATCTTTCTTCTAAGGATTTTTCAACTTCCAATCACACATTTCCTCAACAACCTGTTCTTACTCTCCATATATGTTTCTCAGCCACTACTTGAAATTTCATTACTCATTCGGTCCTTGTCTTCCAATTCTAAAAATCTAATGTAAGTTTAGCCGCACGAGTCAATTCAATTTCCCTGACTGGCGACAGAAAATGCGCAATGAGCATTTCTCAACAATTCGCGTCGTTCTTCTGTTTTTGCAACAATTCTGAATATAAAGTACGCCTCATTTCCGGCCAAGAGAAAGGATTTGCTAAGATTTAGTGTATGATTGTGACAAGAAGAAAAGAAGAATTCAATAAAAAAGATTGGAAAAACCAACAAAGGATCCGTCAGCGTTTATTATGAACAACCTAGTTTTTAGTACACATTCCACAACAATGCAAAACTAGACTAAGGAATAATTTCACAGCACAGGTGGGAAACCAAGAAATAGTAGCGTCCGTCTGCATCTAATTTTACAGTATTAGTTAGTAGTAGTCCAGGTGGACTATGACAATGCAATGGACTCAAAAGTATATTAAATTCGTCCATTATCTTCAAAATTAATTTTTGCTCAATGTTAATGTTCCCGACAAGGTAATTTCTTGCCATGTCGCGAAATAGTCAGATGAAATTTTAACTAGTTCGCCTCATTTTGGCTGGGTATGATGAAAATGTCCCTGGTAGCCAAAAGAAGTGAACATCTTGCAAATCTGAGAGACAGCCTGACATAGGTGACAGTCGGCTAAGGTCAAAACCCCACTCCGAGTACCTGAACATCAATTGTTCTCAAATGTGTAGCATAAACATTAAGAACTACGCCCTTGTTTACTACCACTACTACTACTACTTTTGCAAACAAAATTGTTTTACTACTTACACTTCTTACTACTCCAACAACTGAGAAAAAGAAAACGGAGCGAGGATCATCTGCTTGCTTATTTGCATTGCACTACACAGGTGTAGCATCTGCAATGCAATTCTGCTAGCTTACATTATGGCAAATTTATTATTCTGAGAATAGCAATTGAAATTGCAACTAAATACTGAAACCAAAACTCATATACTCTCCTGAAGCAAAAAAAATGTCATCAACTTTTACCCTGTCACTCTCACCTTTTAGTTTTGCTGAACGCTAAACATACAAAGGGCGGGAGCGCCGGTACAAAATGCAAGACATTCATTGTAATTTCCAACAACTGAGAAAAAGAAAACGGAGCGAGGATCATCTGCTTGCTTATTTGCATTGCACTACACAGGTGTAGCATCTGCAATGCAATTCTGCTAGCTGATATTATGGCAAATTTATTATTCTGAGAATAGCAATTGAAATTGCAACTAAATACTAAAACCAAAACTCATGTACTCACCTGAAGCAAAAAAATTTTCATCAACTTTTACCCTGTCACTCTCACCTTTTAGTTTTGCTGAACGCTAAACATACAAAGGGCGGGAGCGCCGGTACAAAATGCAAGACATTCATTGTAATTGTATTTGTATTATTATGAAACGAATGAAAGGTAAAGGACACATAACTCTAATTAGATTTGGAGCATAAAATACACAGCAGAGCAGTTTGATTCGTCACAGGAGGATCAACAAGGAATAGAATTGACGTGAGCTACAGCTAAAGCTAAAGCCAATAGCGAATCCCATAGGAAAAGGAAAAGAGAAAAGTTCACAAACTTGTCAAACCAGAAAGAAAAGAAAAAGATCTTCTTAGGCGGCCTGGTCTAGCGGCTTACCCTTATTTTGCACCCAAAAATAATTTGAAATTTATTGCGGTTGGGAATCACGACGGCAGAAGTGAAAGATATTATGGGAGTCAGGATTTGATTTAACTTTAATTAATTTCAATTTCTATTCCTTTGCCATTGCCCTAGGTCGTAGCACAAGTTTATCCCATTGCATCTTTTTTTTAAACTCCAAAGGACAACGTTGATAGAAAAGAAGAAGGAAGGGATGAACGGTGAAGTATTTGTTCTGGTGTTTGGAACGTGAGGAGAAAAATGATAATCAGGCAAGAAGAAAATCCTCATTGTGCTCATGAACCCATATTTATTTATGAATTATGTATGCGTACCGTGTGCCCTTGTGTGTAATGTAGTGTACCTTTATTTTTATGTTCAAATAAAAAGGGATATTCAAAATTTTGTGTACGCTTCTGCTCATGTTCAATAGCTTTCGTTCTTTTTTTAAAAAATTTGAATGGTTTTCAAGCTTAGCTCAAGCTTTGAGACAAACAAACGGCGAGTGATGGAGGTAAAAGAAGGGGAATGAAATAATCACACTGCACTGTATCCCATGGCATTGCCATTCCATCGGTGGAAAAAAGATTTCGGAAGAAGAAAAGAATAACTCTAGCAGAAAGTGTAATTCAGGCACGTGAGTTCTTCATTATACTGTTTTATTTACAATTTTTTTATTTCATCACATATAATCCATTCGGGTTTAGGATTTAACTTTCGGTTTAAGAGAAAATCTTAAAACTACCGAGCCTGACTGCTAATTTTTCATTTTTATTTGGCCTGTTTGTCCTGAAAGCACGGGGCAGGTCAAATTGTTGACCTCGACAGTACAAGTACTCTAGAATTTGTCAGTTTTTATTATTTATTTGCATTAAAATAATAGAGTCCTTTCTCTGCCGTACACACTTGTGCCTTGTAGAAGTAGTTAAGAGTTGATATTTATTTTTACGACTATTTGCCGAACCTAGATGGGCTAAAAAAATTGCAATTTAAAATTCAACACGAACCCTCCACTTGGGCTACGATTGTTTAGGTCTGAATTTTTAAATCGAAATTGGGTCTTCCTTAACAAAGGGTCTGTTGGACTTGTGCTAGGATGTAGGAATTTGTGCTTTGTAGGGACACTAGGATATTTTCATTTGAATATACGGCGGGGAAAAGAGGGATTTTGAATCCGTGAAGGGTCGTCCCTTACGAGAGATGCTCAAATCCTAAGAATAGAAATTCAGGATAGAGCACCGCGCTTGGAGCCGAAAGCGAAAGCAAAAAAAAGGCATTCTTGACCATTGTTCAAACTCACACAGAGTTCAATTCATGCAAGGTACATAAATACGTCATATAAAATAAAATGAAAGCCCATCCACATTACCTGGGTTCAATTGAGATTTTTGGACCCGCTTTTCGGGAAAGTACGACAAGGCAAGGCAGCTCAAGGGCTGAGGACTTTGGCAAGGTTAGTGCCACTATTGATGTCCTGATGACTAGGCTTAGGCTTAGACTTAGGACTCAAATAAAATCAATGCAAAGGACAAGTATTATATTGGGCATTATTGCATTGCATTGCATTGCATGGCCAAAGACTAGCTTCACAATCTGCAGATCAGAATAAATACGCATGGATCCGATCTACCAAGATGTGGATCAATTCAGTATCAGCATCCGCATCCGAATTTATTGTTTGAATATCGCAACCCAACATCCGGCTTGTCTATTGATCAGAAGAATTTCATTTCAGTTTAATTCTTTGGCCAGCTTCTATACCTCATTCATATTCAAATTTAAAACGAACGGAATCATTTGCCATGAGGAAATATTTGCAGATCCTGGGCACGAGGAAAATGAAGTATTGCAATTGCTAATTTGAAAAGGGGAAATTTCAATGCGCAAAACGATTGCGAACCCTTGTGCAAAGAAAAGTGTTCTGTAATGAAATAAGTAAAAGGGATGTTCTGTTATGCTGCTTTTATATTACAAAATTTCCTGCAATTTGCATGTGCTTGTTTACCTTTCTACCCGTTTCATATAAAAATCTTTTTATCAATTTTATAGTTTTCATAGACTTGGTTTGACCGTTTTCTTATTTGCGTTGCAGTCTTTCGGAAGTATTCATTACCGTTATGTGGAATATTTGCATCGTAAATATCTATTCTGCAAGTGAAAAGTTTTTTGGTAAGTCGTTTCAGTAGTTACTGGTCTATTCGAATCGGTCCAAATTTCCTGCATTACTTTAATAAACGGCGGACCGACGGCGAAACTCTAGCAAAGCATTATAGGAAAGACTATATGGTTTGACTTATACGGAACAGGGTGTGGGAGCATTTCATTTAACCTTAAAATCACTATAAGACTTTGAAATAGAAAAGTGCACTGGAACAAGGAGGCTAACGGACAAATTGCCGGTCATACCAAGCGTAGGAAAAATCGGTAACATTTAATATCAACCCAGTTAAGCAAGATCCGACGACATTTATTCTATCCACTATATTTCTGCGAAAAGTAAATACAGCTGATTTGTGCGAATTCGAAATATCATATTAAATGGAATAGAAGTGCAGTTATAATTTAGGTACATGTACTAGTATTTTGCATTTAGGTTGCTTTTTTCAAGAATTTGACAAGTACGAAATTGAAGTACATGCACTTAATTTTCATTTTGGCTAAACTAAAAGAACTAAAAATTGACACGGTAGTCGTTCCTGGAGGCTGCACAAAGTGGATACAATGTCCTGACGTGCCGTGGAACAAACACTTCAAAGCCAAAATCTGTGAACTTTATACAAATTGGCTGTTAACTGGTGTAATGTTTTACACTGAAGGAAATAATATTAAAAGTTTTCAGAATATTAACGAGAGTACTTTAGAAAGTGCTGATGACATTTAGTAATTTGTAAACATTTCGGTATTAAGTTCTTGAAAAATTTAACATTTGAAACAATAGAACCACGTACTTCTATTCCGTCAAATTATGTAATCTTCAGCACACGCTCCAAACGACGATTGCGAATTTAGTATCCCATTGGAGATTTATTTCATGCTGTGGTCACGGTGTCCAACTGCACTGCCCATCTATGATAGTTGTAAATATTCAAAACATGCAATACAATTGAAGAAATGAACTCATTGATCATTGAACTGGATGCCAACGCCAAGCAACCCTTTCCCTATCCGAAATATGAATCTCATCCCATTTCCTTTCATTTAAAAATATCATGGACTCAATCTTTTCCCCTCGTTTGAATTTGTACAAAGTACATATTCATTTACTTTGTTGTTCGTAGCTGTCCTGAATCCGTTCGTTTGTGCGTGCCTTGCTTAGCAATGAGAATTTTATCACGTGTTTCTTTTCCGGATATTTCTACTTGTGGCCAGTAAATAAAATTTCTTTTGGTTTAACATAAGGTAAATTCGGAAGTTAAGCTTTCTTCCTGCTTTTGCCAACCCTTGACTAATCGTCTAACACTTTTGTTGGAATGGATCTGGATGAATTATATTCAAAAGAAATTGAATAAGAGGAATAAGGAGCAACGTTTGTATTGAAAATGAAATACGAAAGAACTTTTCCGATTTTACCTCATTTACACAATTTTCACATTCTGGGTTTCCAATCCAAACACATTCGTTTGTCGCGGCTTCCTGTAATTTTTCAACTATAGCAAACCACTATTCACTTTACCTTATTGAAAGAACCCAAACGACAGAACAGAACAGAGTCATTTATTTTATTCCTTACATTTTATTGAATGGAAAGGAATGATTTTCCAAAAATAGAAGGGAATAGAAAAATCGGGTTCAAATCAAAATCCTCAATCAAAATAATAATAAATTATTTCTGTTCTCCTCTGAAATTCATCAACCGAAATCCAAGGCGTTTTTTTTTCTCAAAAATTCTACTGCCAACGATCATGCCATAGTTACAAATGTGCATTTTTAATTGAATGATTTAAGCTAATCGCTCAGCCTAAACGAAGAAAAGAAATGGAGTAATTATTCGTCCATGTTTTAATTGGCACTTGAGTCCTTCACTTTTAGTTCTACTTGATAGGATTTAAGCTAATCGCTCAGCCTAAACGAAGAAAAGAAATGGAGTAATTATTCGTCCATGTTTTAATTGGCACTTGAGTCCTTCACTTTTAGTTCTACTTGATAAATTTTATTTCCATAGCCTATGCACACAGTTGGGGATACTTTTATTTTAATCGGTGCAATTAACTGGAAGGATTTAAAGTGTAGGTACTCTTAGTCTAGGTCTAACTGCTAATTACACGACACGATTCTTTTGAGTCCAACCCAGCCCAGCGTTCGCTATTCCAGTCATGGATTTTTGCTGTTTGAAATTCTAATAGAGGAGAGTTGACCCATCATGCATCATGGATGATTTGACTTGACTTGGCTTGGGTTGCTCTATCAAAAAGTACGTACAGTATGAATTGAACCATTGAATTGAATGAAATAATCATAATCACAATAATTTTATTCCATCGTAGTAGTAGTAGTGGGATAGGAAAGCATAGCATAGGATTGTATTGAATGCTTCCAGCCACGCGTACGGAGTACGAACGTCATTGTTGGAATGAAATGGGATGATGCTGTGCGTTCCAGGAGGGACCAAGCCAAGGGCTCCATTCCAAAAACCAAAGCAAAGGGCTCTTTACTCTGCTCTCCTCTGCCAGCCAGAGATTATTTCTAAAAGGTTCATATAACAGGGAGTAGGAAATGAAAAATACTTTTACACACTACTAGCATAAAGTATACGTATGTACATTTTAGAACCACTATCGGCAGGCCAAGCACACATGGGCAAACAAAAAAAAACTGATTGGAAGGAAAGAAAAGAGAAGCCGAGGGAAGCCCTTTCAATTAAATGAGAGTGAGGGGGCCCTTTTTGCTTCGGATCGAATCACATTTGGTCCTAACGTAAAAACGTAACTAAAAGCAGAAGATTTAAGAATCAAATCACACAAATGGAGGAGTCGAGGACTTGCATTATAATTTAATGAGTGGACGTAGAATTGCGAAGGGATTAATTTAGAATATTAACCATCAAAATCCAGGCTAAATAGTCTACCTCTGCTCATTGCAATTGGTTCTGAATAAAATTATGAAACATGCAGGACTGATAATCTGCCCTTTCAATTAAATGAGAGTGAGGGGGCCCTTTTTGCTTCGGATCGAATCACATTTGGTCCTAACGTAAAAACGTAACTAAAAGCAGAAGCTTAAGAATCAAATCACACATATGGAGGAGTCGAGGAATTGCATTATAATTTAATGATTGGACGTAGAATTTATGTCAGGAATTGCGAAGGGTTGAATTTAGAATATTAACCATCAAAATCCAGGCTAAATAGTCTACCTCTACTCATTGCAATTGGTTCTGAATAAAATTATGAAACATGCAGGACTGATAATCGTTAGATCCTCAACGTAGAGTTTAGACCCTTTAGGGGTTCAATATTATCAAACTATCCCAACCCCATGTCATGTCCAAAGAACGAAACATCTGATTTTATCCACTACTATTTACAATACCCGTAGCCATAAGCATAAGTACGCAGTGAAGCTCATTTTCCGGGCATCGGCATACCCGCACTCGTAAGTCGTAACCCCACATGAGTTGAGTGGTGTTCAAACATTAGAATTCTCTCATTGTCGTTGTTAGCCAGCATTTGCCACGGGACGGGACGGGCACGGCACGGGCATCACATTTCCTCTGTTCACTACTGTTGTGAACCATATGTTCATTCCTTCCAAAAACTAAATCGGAACAAGTACGACAGAGTAGTAAAAATGCCCAGGTGGAACAGGAACTAAACATATGGGCATTTCGGTATTCGGTGTGCATTATGATGATGCCCTATAGGGAACGGAAAATGCGGGAAAGCGGGTCATTTCTCATTTAACTCCATGACATTGAGGTTCCCAGTTCTCTAGTCTTGCTCGCAAAAAACCCGAATCGGTCAGGTCAGCCAGTCAGTCATTATGGCAACATCACTAACTAAACTCCAGACTTCTCCCCGCCATAATATTCTTCAACCGAAACGCTTCAATGTAAATCACAACTCATCAGTGGTCTTGACCAGTGGGAATTGCAATGAATCTCTTGGGAATCGAGTGGTCCAAGTGTCTAAAGAACAACGGTTGGAAGAATCTCCTGTGTTTGGTACCTCCATTGCGAATTTGGTTGGTTATCCATTGGAGACAAAATCTGGATTAACTGCGGCGATCGACGACACCTCAGGCATCAACGTCTCAGACAAGCAGAGCCAGACCTCCGAACACGATGGCCAAACGTAACGCCAGAGAACGAAATCGGGTTAAACAGGTCAGAATATTTAATATACCTTAATTTTTGGATAGTGTGTATTTAATATCAAGTGCAAATATCGAGAGAATTGTCTGTAATGATTATAATGTGCATGATTTATCCTATTCACTTCGTTCGTACTTTATTTTTTCTTCCTGCCCGGCCCTTTGGATTGGATTCTCTTATTTTAAGTAGAAAAGTAAAAAGGAGTTTGTTCTTCTCCTCTCAAAGCTTTAGAAAAGCGAAACAGTTTCAAATTCCTCAAGAGGTTTCAAAGTGAAGTACGTAACAATATTTTTCATTGATGAGAAAACCTGCCTTGAATGAAGTCTTCTCTTGAAGTCGAGTGGATTCCATTCAACGAAGAAGCAGGTCGGTCGGTTCGTCCATCCAACCTGAAATTTCACCCGGGTTATTTACAAGTCGTCAGACTTCTTTTGTTTCCTTTTTTTTCCTTCTTCTTGAGATCTCTTGGCTAGGATTGAGATTGAATGAACGAATGAAGGCTTCAAGTGCTCCCTTTTCTCCTTTCACATCTTCTCTGTCGCCCAGCTCTTTCTTCCTCATTCCATTGTTTAAGGCGCAAGGGCCCATCGACCCTTAGACTCATCCACGGTAATGAGTACACTACTAAAATTTAATCAAAAATGGAAAACGTTAGCCTGCTTACCCGATTTTATTTAAAAAATGATTGAATTTTAGATGTATGTTTTAGTAAAATTTAAATTTAATATGTTGAGGAGGCAAGTAAATCTTCTAGAAGGTCAAGGGGTCAAAACAATAGGGCCCAAACT
>WJEZ01002233.1:0-14138 GCA_009869925.1 Thalassaphorura encarpata | reverse complement strand
CAAAGACAAATTGGAAAAATAAAACTGAGCTTGGCTTATTTAGTCGGCTCTATTACATAGGAAGCGAGCACAGGACGAGTAAAAATAAATAAATGTAAAGATTATTTTTTCCACGTAAACAATTTGGTATTCACTTTCTTTTGCTTTCTTGACTTTGGCTACGCATCTCATCTCATCTCAATTCACTTCATGAATCTCGTGGACTCCCCTTGGAGATTTCCACAGAGATAGGCTTGAGAGAGAGACCATGGCAAATGCCATATGAAGTGCTTAGCTTGGAGAAAGTCAACACAGGCACACATGCATGCATGTGTGTTATTTTTGCAAAGCAAAGCAAAGCTGAAAGTGAAACTGAACTATCTGATCTTTCGTTGGTGAGTCTGTCCGCGTTTTCACGGTAAAATGAACTTGGAGATCGAGATTTGACAAAAACAATGAGAACCGGGCATTTGAAGCGGAAAAAGTCAATTTAAATCGGACATAATAAAAATGGAAAAAGCCTGACAACCCAGTAAAATCCCACTGAGTACAAATGCATGTCCCAGTCGATCACTTTTTTTGCAGATTCCGCAAAGCAAATTAAGAATTCCTGGTCAAACTCTGGGACTAATTGCTAATGCTAAAATCACATGGACATGTTGAATATTTTATGAAGACGGCAGACATTACATCAATTCCCTTTTATCCTATGGCCACTACTAGCCTATGGTTGGCAATTAATCACTACTACGTACGTACCCCCATTTAAAAATCCACATAAACCAGGAAGTATTGCCCAAATAAATTTTGAATGTCCTCGAAACTTTCCAAGCAAGGAAGTAGTAGTACGGGATTCGCTCTACCGAATCCAGCAAGCATAGCATTTCTCATAAATTCCAATGAGCAACTACTGAACTGACTGCTCCGCTACAAGCTACAACTAGAATTTACATCTTATTTTACGGGCACGCTTAGGCAGGAAACCACAAAAATACTTTGGCAAGGCAATATCAATTTGTCCTTCTTACTTGGTAATCGTAACAGCAAAAAAAATGGTTCTTTAAACTCTTACCCGGGTATTTCAGTTTTAACGGTCAATGCTCCGAACAATTTACACTCTTCGCTATGCGCATAATTTACAGCATGGTAAACCAGCAGAATTAGATACAAAATTAAATTTCTGCCCTATATTCACTTACTTATGCAACGCTCATGCAAAATAGAGCTAACCATACAGCTTATGCACACCAAGAAAGAAGAGCCATTGCGTAAAGATGGGATAATCACAACAAAGAAGAACTCTCACAACAGAGCCCTACCTACTCTTTCAAATTGATTATCGAACTCTATCAGAACAAGTATCTCAAAGTTCTGCATCTGCATCTGTTTCCTCACTCGCCTAGCTTAGCCTGTAGTTTAAATTCAAGGAAACGAATGCAAGATCTGGAGCTGCTAGAACAGCTAGCACATAAAGAAAAGGAAGGAACCAAGTCCGGAGGACATAGGCAAGGCATAAAGCATCCAGTCAGTCGAGAGTTCAAAGAACTACTGGTGGAAACAACTTCATTTTTCGATGCTGATGCTTCATACAAAAAAACGAACGACTTGGTCGTTACGTTTTTTATTTCGAAGATAGAACCAACAATTCCTCATTTTTTGTGAGAGTGAAACAAAAATTGATCGTAGATGGAGGACAGGACACTAAAAATTTGATGCTGAGAAAATGTTACGCGTTTCGTGGAGTAAAAACTTCAGAACGCTGAAAGTTACTTCATTGGTCAACTCTAGCACCGACAGCAATTTCAAGCGTCCCAATTGTCTTCTAAAAATTACACTAGAACCATCCTCATATGAGGAGAAGACAAAGTATTAGGCATAGTTGCACTCATGAATTGAACACAGGAGGCACATTTACATTTTGAGGTCAAAATCGTTGAGAAATACAAAGCGTCTCGAGAGGAGCCTTACCTTAGGGCACTTCAAAGGAAGCGATTAGGCAGACAAGAACTTGTTTGTTGCGCCCATGCTAAGGATGAGGAAGTTTTACTTTTACTTTTCCTAGAACTGAACTGAACTAGAACTAGTTACTTAAAAAACAAGGAATATCCCTTCTGGGAGTACATGAGAAGGAAAGTTTTAGTTTTTGTGAACTTTCCATCTCTAAACTAAGGTAGTATTAGTCGTTTACCCTACTCAGGTTCAGGTCATGCAAGACAAAGGATTCCTCTAACTAGGAAGGGATTAGAGAAAATAAAACTTGGCTACTGCACCGTAGCGTACCGTACAAATTGGTTGGATACTAATTAAGTGTGTGTAATCTCTTACCGATCTGGATCTAAGGATTCCCTATTTCAAAGCAACATTTGTTTTTTATCCAAAATTAAATTGGAGAAAGTTTCTCTTGGGAAAATTACGCATTTCTCTCAACGCTGCGAAAAACAATTTTGAAAAAAGTACTTACATTTCATCCAAATCCTTAGCTGTGACTGTTAGAACAGTGTGTTGAATATCCTCGTTTTCGTCAACTTCAGCCTCGTAGAGTGCCTTGTCAAAGTACCTAGTGGAAAGAAAGAATAAAAATTATGAAATTCATTATTTCATTAATTTCTTCAAAAACTTCAAAATTTCCTTACGGTGGGTTGTCGTTTTTATCAGCGATGCCAATACGAATGAACTTGGTTACTATAATTCAGAAAAATTTGGTTAAAATGTGTTCCGGGTAAAATATGAAGGTAGAAATTAATTTAATTTGCACAGCACAGAGAAAAATAATCACGACAAGGTTCTTGTCCTTGCGAGTTCTCCAAAAGATTAGTTGCCAAAAATATTATCAAATCCACATGTGTTACAAATTTCCCACAAACCTCAGGTACAAGATTCTAGTCTGAACCAAGATTAATTTCTAGCTGTATTACGGTGGGTTGTCGTTTTTATCAGCGATGCCAATACGAATGAACTTGGTTACTATAATTAAGAAAAATTTGGTTAAAATGTGTTCTGGGTAAAATACGAAGGAAGAAATTAATTTAATTTGCACAGCACAGAGCAAAATAATCACGACAAGGTTCTTGTTCGAATTTCCTTGCGAATTCTCCAAAAGTTTAGTTGCCAAAAATATTATCAAATCCACATGTGTTACAAATTTCCCACAAACCTCAGGTACAAGATTCTAGTCTGAACCAAGATTAATTTCTAGCTGTAAGTAAGCTGTAGTAGAAGTAGCAGTCTTGGTTTCCTTTAAATCTGGGGAATAATTATCAGGCTACTTTCACCCATTACTCACAGATCACAACTGGAACCGAACTGAGCTGAATGTGTGGGAAGATTTTAGACGCTTTCTCCAAATCCTCCCTCCCGGCGCAACAAATGCTCAGAGCTCAGGAGAAAGTTAAGCAGCTACAGCGAGCTACTTTTTCACATGCGCTAGATAGAAAATCATACAATATTCTGACTCTGATGCCATTCCACGGGTTTAATAGCTGAAAATTCGAGAAATATAGTAAAATTTTCAAAATTGGATATTAATTAGTCTGAAAATGTTGGTAGTGTAACATTTGATAAGTTAAAGCGACATGAATTTCAGAATGGAAGAAGAAAACGCGTCTGAACGGGACTTGGTTTCGTTATGAACGCAGATAGACTCACAATGTAAGGGAAATCATTCTTAACTTTCCGTTTTCCGGTCACTTGTATAAACTGCTTTCGCTTTCACTTTCACTTTCGTTTGCCTTGGCTTGGAGCAGAAACTTCACAGTCTTTGAATGCAAGTGAAGAACGAGGCGGGTTAAGCACAGTGGGCACTACATATCTCTGACAGACAATCTAAAAGTTGAGTTGACCTGATGAAGCATAGCACTAGCAACTAGCACTGGGAGCCTCATTACCACCAACCCGCCTCTTGGAGTCTTCACATGAATACTAATGACTTTTCCACATTTACTTCCTACTACTTGTAAACTCCGCTAGTTTTCTCCATTCCTAACATCTTCAGTTAGTTGAAGAGGAAATGGATCTAAGGCCTAGGCCTAGCCTAGGTCCGCCAGGCCTGGTCTGAGTCAAAGAAGGAATAAAACTAACCACATTTATTATCCCTACCCGCCCAGCCCAGTCCATGGAAAGTAAGTCCATTTTGCAAACTATCATTGTTCCCATCCTATCGTCATTCATCGTTAAGTTTTGTTACGTTCCTACACGAATCTACAATTATTTAAGATTTAAGAAGAACACCGTCCAAGTCCAAGCACAAGGCAAACGGAAAATGTTCATTAAAACTTATGTCTTGTAAGAAACTCTTGACTTGAAATGAAATACACATGCATACGTATTTACAACTACAACCTGAGGGAACTGAACTTTGTAATAATTATTACATGGTCCTAAAATCGTCTTATTTTGAATTAATTATGTGCAAACTAAAGGCATCTGCCTCAAATTCAAATATCTTCTTCTTCACCTTGTTAAATTAAAGTCCGTGCTAAGACATGTAAATTAATTTACATGCATTTGGGACAAAACTAAGCATTTTTAGAACTAAACACCAGAAAAATTCTCAGTAAAATTAAGATGAGCATTTAAATAATTAAAATGCATCTTAAAAATAAATTAATATTTTTCACCAAATTACATTACACGGGTTTAGTAGACTTAAGAATCTAGATTCTAGAACTTGAGGAACAAATAGGCGCCCTTAAATTCTATGAGTCCCTTTGTCCGTCGCCCCAGTCCACGCCGCCTGCGTTTTTTTCCACTTGATTCAAATGGAAAAAAGCAAAAGTAAAAGGAAAGGACGGAATTGAACTTTGAACTTATTTTCTTTCTATTTTTGCTGCTCCTGTTTTCTGTTTTCAAAAAACAACATGAGTAACAGTAAACTGAGTATTGCAAACACTGACTATTACAAGAATCTTCCCCCTGGGCCTTGGATTGAACAACTCAGGAACTATGGTCCAAGTTTGGACGAAATTCCATGGATGGAAGGGGATGACGAAGAATTGGAAGTCGAGGCAGGAGGACCTTCGGAATTGCAATTAAATGAAGTCATAGGGTATGGTCTATCTATTTTTAATTTTATTCTATGATTTTTTTTAAAATTACTCCCGAATTTCACTTTTTCAAGCACTGTCAGTGCCAGACTCAGTGTAAAAAGGCCAATTATAAATTTTCTGTTAGTCATATATTTACTTGCTGTAACTTTTACTTGATTTTGTATTTATTCTGTTTTTTTATTTAAATAAAGCAGGGAAATGGAAACAGAGCCTAAAACTGAGACTCAAGCCTCCGTTTCAATTCCGGTTCCGACTTTTGTCCAGATTCCCGTGACATTGGCTCTTATGGAGCACGTCGCTTCAGAACACAACTATGTGCTTAAAACAGAATTTAAACAGGAGAAGATGGAAATTGTATCCCCAGTTAAAGTCAACAACGCCAATGCTGACTTTGAATTTGAAGAGAATATGATTGAGTCACAAGTAAAGGACTTTAATGACGAAGGAGGAATCGGAATGATGAAGATTGAGATTGAACCACCGCCTATGGATGACTTTGGATTGGGATTTGAAACTGTGACTGCGGCTGCAGATGGATTGGAAAAACAATTGGATTTGAAACCTTACGGCATTCAAAATGACATCTTGCCATTGCCTTCATTTCCAGTTCAACTGGCGAAACCATCGGTTAATAGTGGAAAAGGAAGGTCAGTTTGATCGGCATATGTAAAAATAATGCTAAAAATTATCCTTTTACTATTTAATATGCTCGGAACGGATCGGGTAATCAGATTACACTATCTCTTTGACTCGACTTGACTCTTGTGCATCAGATTTTATTGTTCATTGCACAGGTCAAATACACAATCAATTTTTTACTCATTCTCCTTATGTGATTTCAATTCCCTCGGTCTAAGGCGTAAAATTAAGCAGTATGACCAAGGGACAAGATTCCTAATTCTTTTTGGTGTCACAAGGAGCCCTCAGACGGTACGCAGTTTGTAACGTTAGCGCCACGCGCTATTCATTTTTTTCGGGTATGGTTGAATTCTGCCAACGGGGAAACGCTTCGACGCTTCTATTACGTTCTGGTTTGAATTTGTACTCATTTGCGCGGAATAGTTTCGTTGAACTTAAGACAAAGCGTTTAGTTAAAAACAGGCCACAGGAATTCCATTGCAAATAATTTTAGAGAAGTAAAAGTTTAGAAATAACAATAATAAGTAAACTTATTACCGTTCCCGAATTTAGTTGTGGAAATCGCTGGTGATAACAGAGTAAGGATGAAGAATGGAAGGGTTACCCACACAGTTGACATTCTTGTGCCAAACCTTCATTCGCTTTTACACAATTATAAAAACTTTTTCTCACAGCTGGAGGAGATAGACTCATCAGAATGAAACTGTTTTTCCAGTAATAGTCTGCACTCTATTTATTCTGGGTTAAACCTTGTCCTGCAATGCAGTCGGAGTGTTTGCTTAATGAGATATTTAGGTAATAGTTCGTCGCTTTAATTGTAATCGTTAGCTAGTGGAGGAATACCAATTACACTAATTAGAAGATTGCCTGATTTAACTAATCTTAAATATTCTGTTGACCCCTTTAATTAAAAACGAAAAATACACCTTAGTACTTAGTAGTGGCTTCATTAAAGCTATTTAACAGCTATTAATTCCCAGGTTTGTGTCTAGTTAAAAACAAGAAATACGTCCTTGTGCTATCGGAACACACTTCAGTAACGGTTAAAACGGGTATTTGGTTAGTTCATTTAGGTTATTAAATGATTGCTAATTGCTATGTTTGACACCCTAGACTGGGGGAATTGAAATCATAAAGACCGATGTTACATTTCATAGAAACGAAGGGAGAATAAGTAAAAAATTCATTGGGTGTTTGATCTATGCAATGAACAATGAAATCTAAATGGCGTAAAATCAAGTCAAAAAAGTATTGTAATATGATTGCCCTATCCATTTCGAGCACTATTTGGTAGATGGATGACTCCCAACCCAAGTCTTTCAATGTACATTAATTAATATTGTAATATTACAATTTTATAGGGTGAACGCGACACCCATTCCAAGTCCTAGTGCCAAGAGGATTAAAATTGAGGCAAGTGGAAAAACAAGCACTGCTGCTGCGGCGGTAGCTGCGACCAAAACTATTCGGGCCACGCGCAGCTCCAACAAAGTAGTTGCTGTTGCTGTTCCTTTGATTCTTAAGCCAAAGCTAGTAAAGGGTCAACAAAAACAAACCATTGGTCTTGGTCAGCAAAAGCAAATGAATGTCCTACAGCAGCAAAATAAGGATCTAACAAAAACAAACCATTGACCTGCTAAAGCCAATCATTACTCAAAGTCAACAAAAAGTTAACCTCGATCCTGGTCAACAAATCGAAAACCAAACTGAAACTGACAACTTCGTGCCGGAGCCGCCTTCTTTCCTCATCGTCAACAATGTGACCGAAGTGTAATTAACTTTGCAATTTTTCTCAATTTTTTATTGAATTCATAAACCAAATCAAGCTAAATAGTTCCAACTTATCAGTCAAATCAAATCAGCCAATCAATCTTTCATTTGAAAATTACTAGTATTTTGCATGCACGTGTTTGGATGTTTGAGAATTATGATATTGTTCCTACAGATTTTTTGCTCTTGCATGTTGAATCTGAGCTAATCAAATTGCAAAATAAAGTCACAGTCGTTGTTCTTCGGGAAGGGCTTGTGAATTATTTATCTTTCCTCATCGTCAACAATGTGACCGAAGTGTAATTAACTTTGCAATTTTTCTCAATTTTTTATTTAATTCATAAACCAAATCAAGCTAAATCGTTCCAACTTATCAGTCAAATCAGCCAATCAGTATTTCATTTGAAAATTACTAATATTTTGCATGAACGTGTTTGGATGTTTGAGAATTATGATATTGTTCCTACAGATTTTTTGCTCTTGCATGTTGAATCTGAGCTAATTAAATTGCGAAATAAAGTCACAGTCGTTGTTCTTCGGGAAGGGCTTGTGAATTATTTATATTCTTAGAAAAAAGTAGATAGAAATGCATGAAACGCTTTCCGTCGCGAATTTGGGTAATTTTTAAATTTTTGATTGCCAGGACAGAAAATATTTAAAGCTATTTGATCAAGCTCTTGCTATTTTTACCAAAACGTTGTCTATTTCAGTTTTAACGTTTGGTTTTTGTCATATTTTAGTACTGCGCCAACGTCAACAGTAGAAGCTGCTTCCATTGCCAATGCCTCTGACATTCAGCCCGAAATTGCTGCTCCGATGGCCAATGACTCTAAAATTCAGGCAGAAACTTCTGCAGTGGAGGAAACTGAAAGGGCCAGTGCCGTTGACCCACAAACTGACAAGTAATCTAATTATCCTTGCAATTTAACTGTTAAATAAAGCCCAGTTTCTTGCAACTCCCTATAATATTGAATATTTTCACTTCAGATCTTCTGATGCCGCTTCTAGCGGAAACGCAAAGACAAAGAAAGATAAGAAACCCAGCAATTGGATGTGTTATCATTGTGAGGTCTCGTTTCAAAACAGAAAGAAACTACGTGAACATACTTTGACAGTCGAAGACGAGACGTTTCGTTGTCGCTACTGCAATGATATGATTCCAACTTTCTATTGTTGGAAGAGACATGAGGGAATTCACACACGCAAAAGGAAAATAGGAACTTCAGAAAGGTGTCAAATATGCCGCAAATTTTGTAGCACTCGGGAAATACTCCTTACTCACTTGTTGGAACATACTGGAGAGAACAAATTTAAATGTGAGCTATGCCCAAGGACATTTCGCTATGACTCTGGACGAAAACGTCATGCTCTTAGTCATACTGGTGAACAACCATTTGGCTGCAATTATTGCGAACAACATTTTGGCTCAACAAGTGCTCGCAATAGGCACGAATTTGTTCATATCATGGATCGCTTTGGAATTAACGTTCCACGGAAGAATCAGGCAAAACCTAAAGAGAAGAAGTCTGGGAAATAATTTACCTTGGGTTGGGTTATCAGCTCATGTGGCCTGAATTCCTGTTCAACTGACCTTGGATTTGTATTTTAATTTTTTGTTGTATTTTAAAATGTGGTCAATTTGTAACGTAACGTTTCAATATTTTTTAGTT
The DNA here is from genome assembly GCA_009869925.1 of Thalassaphorura encarpata. Classification (NCBI taxonomy): domain Eukaryota; kingdom Metazoa; phylum Arthropoda; class Collembola; order Poduromorpha; family Onychiuridae; genus Thalassaphorura; species Thalassaphorura encarpata. Next base: position 5,035 of record WJEZ01002233.1, on the reverse strand, counting down.
ATTTTTTTGCAAATAAAAGGTCGGTTATTTATTGAACCAGTTTTTGTTTTGATTATTTTCCTATGTGCTGGATCTGGAATTGAAATTAGCTACTTACCTGTGTTTGGTTGCCCAGCGCTGTTAGGACGAGCTGACGGTGCGCTGTCTCGCGCTTCAATAGCTAATGCATAAGCTCCTTGTTTCTCACGATCAAAGACAACTTTGGTAAAAATTTCTCCTGTGAATTCATTCACTTCAAAGAAATCCTTTCCTTCCGAATTGACAACGTAATATTTGACCTATGGGAAATGAGTAAGTGGATTTTAGGCAGGCATCGCAATTAATTAATTTCATATCTTCCATCCAAAGAGCCAAGTCTGACGCTCTCAATTTCTAATTAGTCTAGCAGCAGCTTTGCTTTGAGTTTTGAATTGACTATTCACATTTCAATTTCATTTTCATTTACCAAATTATTCGGAGCTGTGCCATCCTTGTCAATTGCATTGACTTGTGAAACTCGAGTGCCCACGGGTTCTCCTTCAGCCACTGTCTCTTGCTCACGCTCAGTAAATAATGGAATTTCATCATTCACGTCCTCCAAAATGATGTAGATCGTGGCTTCTGAGGCCAGTTGTTGAGCTCCATTGTTCTGAAAGTGAAAGTGGGGAAAATAAGTTTATCATAGCTTTGGACCATGACCTGTTATTTATACATTTCTCTGAAATTTCTTGTTTTGTACATTGCAAAATTCTTGGAACTTATTATTTGCAATGCGCAGTATTTTCGCATTGATATATCTCCTTAGAATTCTAGATTATTTGGATTTGGGAACTATAAACGGTTGAGTGAGCTGAATTAAGGATTTATTTTCCCATACGAACTTACTTCCACACGAATGGTGAGATTATACTCCTTGTTAGTTTCAAAGTCTAGTGGATGATTGACTTTGATGTCCGCCCATGTGAACCCATTGTCTTGTCTTTGTTGAAGATAGAATGTGTCGTATTTGTTGGTTTGGGCTGTTGAGCCACGGATCAGACGGTAGAAAACGGTTGGATTCCCTTCAATCCCAGAGCTAAATCCACCCAAAATTCATTAGGTTTTCCATAATTAAACAAACCCTTTGCCAGGCTCAGGCGACAGCAGCAGCACAAAATCGAGTCGTCTTTTTATTTTATTATTTTATTTGGGAATTGAGCTGGAGCGACGGATTCGGATTAAATGGGAATGGAACTCAAACTCAAGCTTTCCCAGAACTAGGACTCCACTAAATATACTAATACTACGCGGTAGAACAATACTAGGAATTTGCAGTCCATTCCATTCCGATTCCATGCAAAAACATTTATCCATTCTAAATCTAGGACATTAGATGTCCCACCATAATTTATTTGCTGAAAAGAATCTCAAAATTTGCATCAAAGGAATTTCCGTCGACAAGATCATGCTCATTTATCCAGCGTTTTTTAAATTCCCATAAGTTTTAGTTAATGGTCGTTCAAAAATGAATTTTCAGGATTCGATTCGACCAAATCAGTTGCGCAGCGCGCGTACAGCTAGGGCGCATGCATCACTCGAACGTTGAACGTCGACACAGACTATAATCACTACACATGAACATGACGACATGACAAAGGACGAAAAAAATGAGACAACCAAATACTCCGGTTGCAAATCTAAAAAAACTACCATGAACATGAACTAGGATTTGACTAACATGTCTACATTCAAAAAACTTCAAAAAACTAGTAGTAGTATTGCAAGACAAGACCACAAACTCAGTCGGCTTTATATCGTCAACGAATACACATTTCAAAATTGGCCTTATGTGTATTACGTTGCTCACAAAAATTGCCGTTCTTTAAAAAATTAGTCTATGACTAAACTCGACAATGCTGGATACAAAAATTAAGTACCGTAGCATTGGATTTGGTAAAACTTGACTGTCACAGTCTCAAAAACTTGTTCAAAAATGCACCGAATGCAAAATCATAAATCATTTCATAAAACTCGAGCAGCAATTACACACAAATCACACTTTGTATTTTATGGGCTAGCAAGCCCATCTAAAATGAATTAAAATGATTGACCGACCTGGCTTTTACGGACACAACTTTGGCCCCAACAGGCATGTTTTCCTTGACATGAATGGGACCGTAGACGACCTGGTCCCACACTGGAATGGTTTTGATACATTTGAAAATTTATTTTAACTCTACTTACTCATGACTTTCCCATGAGAGAAAAATTCTTTAATTTTTAATTTTTAAAAGGTAAAATTGTGGTACCAGGTGGTTTATTGTTATTTTCAACGACGTCGACTTGAACTTCCACAGTTCTTGAGAGGGCAGGAAAACCTTTGTCTTGAGCGATTGCTTCCAACTTGTATGAATCACGCTATATTGAAGGAGGTTCATAAAGAATAGTAGTCTAGTTTTTTATCGGATTGAATCTCTAGCTATACCTTAACCTAATTAAGACTTAATTAACCTTACGACCTTAACCTATGGCTATAACCTGCTTAGTCAACTATTGATACCCTGACCTTGACCCTATACGAATCGAATAAGCAAACTAATTTAGTTTAAGAGAAAAAATACATGTGCTGAGATAGTGCAAGTGCTTGCTGTGCATTTTAGTTTTAGTAGTATCGTTGCTGTACAATATTTACAGTGGCGCATGTGTAGTATAAACAGTGCATGTGTACAGGAAGCGGAGAACGCGACCAATTACTACAAAGACTAGACCCATCCCACCGCGCAGGCGCAGACGCAGGTGCATAAATGGCGGACGTATGTTGTGATGAGGAGAATGATTGAGGTCAAAGGTTATGGGATTAGGAATTAACATTAAGAAGAAACGAACCTTGCTTTGACAGCAGTCACAACTGTACCAACAGTGACATTCTCCTTGACGAATATAGGTCCATAGGTTGTTTGTCCCCAGAGCGGTGGTTTATTATTTTGATCAATCACAGCCAACTCTACATCCACCACAGCAAACAGAGGCTCCAATCCTTTGTCGGATGCTTGCACTTGCAAGCGATACATTTCCCGCTGGATTCAAAAAAGTGCACAGACAACCGTCTCAAAAAATCATTTCTGAACTTCAGGAATCAAACTACTACTACTTGAAACTACTACGGACGAACTCACTAAAAGGTTGTTTAGCACGTCAAAAAATCATCATCATCATCTCATTTCAAAAATGCTCATCATTTCAAAAAATTTATGAGGCTAAGGATGAACGTACGTAAACGTAACGAGGTTTCAAAAATAACTCGCATTGCATTCCCATGGTTCAAAAATAAAAATAAAAATCGTTCCGTATTCTTTCTAACATTCACTTCATTCATTCATTTTTCACTACTAATTGATTTTTTTCACTACTACAATCAACAATCAACGTAACAACTAATTTCTCAGTCAGATGCAATCATCTCAATCTCAACTACCATTTCAAAAATGGCGGACCCATCATATAGCGTCATTCAAGCGCAGACGCATGATGGTTTCAAAATTCAGTCGTAGCAGTGGTCGCCCGCATGACATTGCATGACATGACGCCAAAAAATTACCCCCTGGGTAGGGAAAACCGCGAAAATTTGGCGGGTAGGCTCCCAACTCACATTCAAAAATTTATTTGTTCAATTTGTGAGGGGGTTCAGCTCAGGAGCTCAAAAATGAAGGACAGCATCAGCAAAATTCATCAAGCAAGCGGGGATCCAGTAAAGTAGAATTCAAAAAATGTCATGCACTTATCGCTTAGGCAAAAAGCGAAATATTTTTTAATTAAAAAGCTCCGGAAGAACTTACAAACCGATTGGTTTACTCGACGTCCGTCCATGGGTCTTCCTTCTTTTTTGACTTAGAATTGAGTGAACCGTGATTGTTAATTAAGAATTAATTGCAATAAGCATTTAAGCACAATAATTTAACATGCGCCGTGCGGTTAGTCATACATTCAAGGCAAAATGCAAATGCAAATGTTCGTTTTGTAGAACTGGTGAGAAGAAGATCGGAAGAAAATTTGAAGTAGTTTTTATTAGCAGAGAAGAGCGTAGCAAATTCAGAGAAGAGAATAATAATGAGATAGAAAATCCTTAAAAAAATCTGATGAGATTTACGATATCAGATATGACAAAATACGTAAATAAGTTTTATGTGGATTTTGTGTTCGAGAAACGACATTTTTTGTGCAGATTACGCATACGGATACTGTGGTTAGTAAAAATACAGTACTGTGCTGATATACGTAAATTGAACTTGTTTATGTTACATGATTAAAATTCTGCGTTTTTATTTTAGTGGTCTAAAAATTTGGCCGTTAATTGTTCCTTAACACTAGTCCCACACATGCAATTGGGGGTAACAGATAAACATCATGCAAACAATAGACATACATGCAACAGCAGTATGAAATCCAAACGCTTTTTACCATACCTTCAAAAGATGGACTCAAGATTTGGAGCATTCTGTTGATTCTCTGTGTGTGGGTGAGTGGTCGTGAGTCATGAGCGAGTAGTGGAATAATAATAATAATAAAATGCGAAGTAGAATGTGAATAGAAGAATAAGTTTTTTAGAAATAAAAGAAACAAAAACGCGCGAATTTTTAGCACAGCAGGTTTGAGAAAATACAAGTTTACTTATAAGTTTTGCATGGATGGAAATCAATTCATGAAAGATTAAGGCTAGTCAATGGTTAAGCAGATTGAAGAATAAACGGGGATATGAATATTGAATTTAATAACAGTAAGAAGAATAGCGTTAGCTTTTGGAAATTTAGCTGGGCGAGGTGGATGCCAATTTTATGGATAACCGCAACCGGTATGAAAAACCCAATTTGAAGATTTTTGATTAACCCCAACCAAGCAATTCCAATTTCCCAATCCCAACCCATTACCCAATACATTGCAATTTTCAGTAGTGCAAAAGTTTCCTAATAGTTTAAATTCCCTACATCATTGCCATCAGTACCATTCTTATCATTTCTAATAAAATATCTGATATTCCTAATCGTATATCTTTGATAGTGTTATCTCAATTCATAGGCTT
>WJEZ01002232.1:0-14140 GCA_009869925.1 Thalassaphorura encarpata | reverse complement strand
CACATTGCATGTCAAGGAGATACATTCTCCTTCTCCTATTGAGGTCACACTTACGCGTGTGTAACTCTAATCTCAAGCACGCAGAATATGGCACGAGCTGATGGTTCAGCTACCGTGACACACCCCACGGCTACAAGAAAAGGAACAACGTGACGGTCATAATTATCTCTGAAACTTAAGTTAATATAAGATCAAAATTATTAGGCTAGACTAAACCTCCCTGCATTATTCAATCCTCCACAGGAGGGTAGTAGGAAAAATTTAAAAACCTACTACGCAGGTAGGTAAACTACTTAAACTTATAAAACTAATGTATGTCTATGTTATTAGGTTGACTGTGAAATGAGTAATGATAACTAACACAATGTTTTGCACCACCCTACAATGGATGGGTGGGACATGGGTTAATAAACTAACGGTACACTTTCCGGTGCAGTGAAACTGGGAAGAGCGACAGCCATTTTGAGAAGCAGATTGACGATCCGGGCATGGTCTTTATTCTACTTCAATACTTGTTCCTGTTAAAAACTGGATTAAGGAAAGATTGTATATTACCAAACAATTTTAAAACCTCAACGGAAGTTACTGGTTCAACCAATACAAGTACAAATGAGGTGCTGTGGTAAGGTTGTTGTATCGTAGGTAGAATTCTTATTTAGTTTGAAATAATTGTAATGAATATTGCACAGAATTTGACAATTTTAAGTAATAAAATTCTAATACAGTTTTATGTAACTTTTAGCCACTACATCAACACCGGATATTTTCACCTGGGCCAGATACTCTCCTGAATATAAACAGAAATTGATTGAGAAGTTATATTATCCAATAACAGAATTAGTATTTATAACGAAGAGGAGCACCGCCAGAGGTATTTAATTGCATGTAACATTAAAACATTAAACGGAAATTAATTAACATGAACGGACCAGAATAATAATCTTATGGAACTCACAACGGCCAGAGTTAGTTAGGAGTGGGACACATGTTCATTTGAACGGCAAGTACTGATAGATGAGGAGGTTCGCTTACTGTAATATTAAACACAGTGTCAAATTCAGAAGTTAGAGTTACATAATCTGGAGCATTGTTAAGAGTTATGTCATGAATTGAATTAGTCAAGACTAATCGAACGAACCCAACGCGTGTTCCACACACGTAGTCCGCATCCAAAGCTGTGAGTATTACATTTGCGTCTAGACATCTTAAGAAGGATCTAGTAAGCAGACAAGTTTGGCTAGGGTATTTTTTGGGAATGCATTCGTATGACCCATTAAATATTAGATGGGGTCCCCAAATGACCACCCCTTGTTGGTTAGAAGTTGGACAAATCTTAGCATCAAAATGACAAGGATTAGCAAAATGTGTTGACCTAACCATGACATTTTGATAATCTTGATTGTCTACTGTAGCATTTATTCGTCTGAGATGAAAATTTGTTACCCGGTTATACGTTGTTATTGGCCATTGCCAAATCGCTTTTATTTGTCGGGAAGAACTCCAATAATCCCATCGGTGTTGTTGCAAAGCATAGCCATTTGGATCGATTAATGTAGCCGCCAATATTTTACAAATCCTGCTGTATACTCGAACTGGTGTTTCAAGCTGTTGCTCGAATGTTGATCCAAAAAAATAGCTAGTTGCCTCTATAGTTGTTTGAACTGCCCAGCATTCAAATCCCGGCTCTCTGGGACCGAGAGTTTGACTTGTTGTTATTGTTATAGGGATGACTGTTGCTGGGTCGGTCGGAAAACTGCAGTTTTCTGTGTTGACAGGCAATTTGTATAAAGATGTCATGACCCAATGTGTCAATTGACTTGGATTAGTCAAAGGATGAGTTTGTAGGGTAATCTTTTCAGCTAAATGGGGTGGATCCTTGTCTATGATTTCAAAATTCTCCAGATGATCAAGATCTTGGGCATGGCTATTGGTAGAAGCCAGTAGAGAGAGGATTATAACGAGCCAGATTGTCATTGCCAACTTTGTGGATTCTCAATTATGTTTGGACAAGCTAACTGGAAATTAATATTGCAAGTATAGTGATTAATTGATTTATCAAGGAAGGTTGATTAGCAAATCAATCGGTCTAGTTGCAGAATATTATTTGAGAGTAACAAAAATTTTGGGTTAGTTCAGACGGAATTGTTAGCCAAGTCTCCCTGATGCAAGTTTTCATTCGGGACTTCAAAAAATTCAGCATCAGTGTTCATAATTCGCTTGGGTTTGGTTGGTGGTGGTATTGACATATGTTGTGGAATAGCTCCACATGACGAGACATGATAAAGATGAAGTTGTTGTTGAATTCCAGTCTGAAAGTTGTCATGGAGGGTAGAAAAGTCCATGGTAATTTTGTACTTCAGTGCAGGGTCAATAGGAGCATCCCAATCTGTTGTTGTTATTTCATGTACTCTACCTCTGAGCACACCTAATCCAGTTCCACAATTAGACGATTGAGATTGATAGTAATCCATAACTGAAATCGACAATTCAGGGCAAACTAATCTCCTACTTGTCAAAAAACATTGGGAAGATTCTTGTTTGATGAAAGAGCAGGTGTTGTTGCTGGGCGTGTTCCATATGACCGTATCTTGTCCTTCAAAGCAATAATTTGAGGAAAAAGTGCATTCACCATTGTTGACATCATGAAGAGAACGAATTATCCCTGTGTCTTGATTGACTGTTAGATTAATGATTTCCATATGATAGTTTGAAATTGTATGAGTCCAATCCACGGTTGCCAATAATATTGAATTATTAAAGGTCATGGCTTGCGATGTATCAAAATGAGTAGCATTGACCCGAAGAAGTGGTTTCCCTTGAGTACTAACTTGGTATTTTGCCATATAGCTGCATGCTTCCGGTGTGAGGCGAGTGTGTGTGGTTGTGATGTTCCAGTAGATCGGTCTATCAGCTCGGTAAACGTTGGTCCACGTTTCAGTTGTTTTACTGCATTTGTGGGCTGTAAAATGCAATTTGTTCAAGACATTTGACCAAAATATGACCTTGACGACGTAAGCATCTCTTAATGGGTAAAAACAGTTCGGGTTGTGGTAGTTAAGGACCCCCAACGTGTAGAGAGGACCCTCTGTTGTCAGATTTCCCTTTTCTTCAGTGATTTTGATTAAATTGCTGCTGGTTTCGAGTTGAAGACTAAAATCGCTAGATTTTGATGATTTGGCCAATAGAAGGAAAAGGAACAGCCTTGATGCGTACATACTGTAGGAAAAGAAAATTTACATGAAGTGATGAATAAATTTTTAGGTGGAATTTAGGTTAATGGTTGGAGTGGGTAAAGGAAAAGAAAAGGGAATTAGAGTCCCAGCGGAACCGCTGTTATTCTGGTTGGTGTGTTCATCTCGATATTCTTAATAAACATCTTGAGGTCGGTGCTGGCTTCAAAATCCTTTGATTTCCACGTGTCAGGTGATTTCGGATCAGTTGAGAGTTTGATGAGTTGAGTAGTTCTGGCACAAGGGTAGTCAAAATTGATGTCATGAAGATGAAGTTTCAGGTGAGGGCAGATTATTGACACTTCTGAAGCATAGCAGGCATCAGTTCTCTTTGACGGTTTCCCTTCATAGGTATGCCAAAAATAGGCTGGAAAATCCAGTATTAATAATCCGGTCTCAGTAGGACAGCTTTTTTTGTTAATGGTGCAGTTTTGTTGGATTTGCACCGTAGGGGTCCAAAGAACACGATCTGTTACTTTTTCAATAAGTATTGGAATCTGCTGAATTGTCCAATCCAAATATTCATATTGGAATTCTCCACTATCTTTCATCCCATAGTTTTTATAAAACTTGGTCTCACTGCGATCCTTTAGGGGTTCCCATGAACTCCATGTTTCCAGATGACTGAATGGTGGATAAAAGAATGACGTCCGTTCGAATGAATTAGTTGTCGGAGATGGTCTTGGTCGAAGTGAGTGTCCAGATGGCGTCTTCCTCGTAGTAATGGCCGTCATGCATGAGTCGAAAGATGTCCATTCTGGCATTTTCCTAATCTCCGACTTGTAGGTGAAGTATTCTGTCCCATTTTCGTATTTTCGTGGTGTTGCAGTAATGACATTTCGAGAAACATCACATGAATAGGCCAAGTGAGGAGAATCAGTGATAAAGTGATTGATTACAGTCACTGGAATAACTTTGCTATGTTCGGCCAGATTAAAAACGCAGGTGGAATTGAATGATGAAAATTTCGCTATTGTCCATAAAGGAAGTGTTGGGTTTCCTGTTTTGACAATTTTGTATTTCAAATGGGTGTAATTGTAGAAATTACTGTCGGACTCTTCCATTTTGACATATTGTATACGGTTGGTTGATGTGCAGGCAATTTCGGATATTCCATATTCCATATTCCATAATCGGATTCCAATCAATAGAAGAAGGATCATTTTCTGTTACTGGAAAAGAAGAAAAATAGAAGATAAATTAGCTGTTGTGGTCGATGTTGCAATCATTGAAGTCGAGGCACATCATCCTGGAGGATGCGTTGTCCAAATGGTAGAGAATTTTCATTGTGTGAGCAAGGGCAACGTGCAGAATGCATGCTGAAGAATGGGTCTGTGGTTGTCCGTGTCAATTCATCCAATGATACCGAGCAATCTCGATAAACTGTACATTCCTTCTCATCTATCTGGTACTGATGAGGAGCAGATGGCTGCATATCCAGTGGAGGGTACAAAGGCTTCATTTCTTCAACATCGGTTGCTAATACTTCCACATCTTGTGTTCTTAATTTGGAGTATGATGGCGGAGATCCTCTTAAATTCTGCATTTCGACATCTCGTTGATTTTGTCCATCTCGTACGGGGAATTTGGTGCATAAGGAAAACACACATTTCAGGAGTCGCCATATTAGTAGTCTGCATGCCCATACCAAACGAATTAGTACAATAAAAACCACCAATGCCAGAAGTCCAATCGCTAACTGCAGAAACATGTTCTTTATTGGTTGGAGTGTCATGTTGGTCAAAGAGTCCGCGAATTCTATTTGGTCAAGATTAAGAGATTTGCCTGACCTTGTGGCTCGAATAATATTGTCAACTGTAGCTGGTTGTTTCATTGTCTGAATTAAACTGAGCAGGGTGTCACTATTACTGTATTGATGACTAGTAAAGACACCTTGCGATTGAAAAACTTGATTATTCAGGGGTATGAATTTTTTGTCAAATCGATCGGAAGTTGGTAAATACGGAATATTAAATTCGGCAGATACATTGGATAAAAGTATCATGCCATCGTCCAGAGTGTCAAAATAAAACGGTTTTTTGTCTGCACAGTCAATTGTTTCCGGCTCATTTGTTATCAGATGTGACATTTCACTCATATATCCTTCATATTTGACATGATCCAATAAAAAGTTGACGGGCACATTTCTTGTACAATTTACTTCATTTCTCGGTAAAAAATGGTATTGGGTGACAGGCAAGCATTGCTTTAATTCCAACGCATCGCCTTGATTGGACACAAGGAAGCGTTCATTTGGGATGAGGGTTCTAGTGATGAATGAGGTTTGCCTCATCTCTGCCATGGCCACTAGCAAATCCAAGGTTTGCTTGGCATTAATGCAGCAAGCATGATGGATGTCTTGAATTTGAGCAGTGAGATTTTCCTTGACCAATTGAAATAGAAATTGAAGTCTCGAATTTGTTTCTGCACTTGAAAAGATGTGGTTAGTTTTCCTGGAGAGATCTGGTTGAAGAACCATTTGCACATCTTCTTCAGTACCTTTGATAAGAAATGGCTCGACATATTGCTTCCTTAGGGGGGATTTATCTATTGCAGGGGGAGGAAGATTGGGTAATTGAGATGACACGGATGGTGGAGTTGTTGATGGGATTGGTCCATATCCCCTTCCCTTAACCCAGGGTAGTTGATTTAAAAATTCCTCAAAAGTCATCGGTTGTTTTTGGACAATTTTGATGGCTGGTCTTTGAAATGTAGTATCGAACACTTCTTTGGATTTTTCTTGATGTTTTCGCATAGGTAAGTGGGTTAGGTTGGGTTCATCGTTGTCAGGTGTTTTGATTGGGATGGGAACATTAGTCGGTTCCGTGTTGTCAACTGATTCCTCTAGCAATATGTCCGAATCATTAAATTTCGGTGGATTTTCGGTTAACTCTTTAGTAGGTGTTGGTATGAAGTTATCGTTTAGATTCTTGGTTTCGTTTTTTGTTGTTATTCGTGGGTTTGAAGGTGTTATTATTTCTTCTCCTACAAAAGGGACATGTTGATTGTTGCTGTTGTCTTCGGTGGAATCTGAATGATCCAGAAGTTTTGGTGAATTGGTTAACCCGTTGATTCTCTCGTTTTCTGTTGCTGTAGAATTGAGGACCAAAACTTCGGCTTCGGTTCCATCGAAGGGTGGAATTTCCCTGCGTCTTCTTGTTGAAACCAGTTGCACTCTTGTTAATCGTTGCACCATGGCTGTCGGGGCTGTGTCGTTACTAATTTCATCTGGTAAATCGGTAGTGTATAGTAGCCCTTGGAAAGACGAATATATTTTGACTTGGCATATGTCAATAGTGCTAATATTCGTTATGGCTAAAGTCAATGACGGGCATGTTATTCGGCTGTCTGATTCGGAATATAGACATAAAGTACTTTGTCCTTGGGTCAATCTACATGTTGATGCCAAATCTTGATTCCATACTATAATTGATTTATCTAAACCTCGACATATTCCATTCTGGAAAGGACAATTGTCAGTTAAAGGAATCGAAGTCATTATGGTATCGTCAGTGTTTGATCTAGTTATTGACAGTGTTGATACCATATAATTATCAAATTTTTCTTCATAATAGTTGGGCCATGCAAAACTAATCGTTACTTCATTTTTGGTAGCCCATGTATTTGGACCTATCTGTTCTAGCTTCTGTCCTGTCGGTGAGAGTTTAGTTTTAATCATTTCCCTACATTCACTTTCCGAAATCCATTTCTCTGTTGTTGTGGTCGACTCCGCATATCCTCCAAAAAAAAAACTATCTCTGTATGCGAAGGTTTGAGTCGCACTACACTTAAATGCTGCCGTAGTCTGAAGTCCTGGACTGTCGAACCAAAAAGTTAAGGGAATAACCCTAGATGGAATTTCCAGTTTTAAATATTCACAATTCAACGATTTGGGTAGTCTGAACATGAGATTGGAACTTATGGCTGGATTACAATAATACAGTTTAGTTGGTTTAGCATCCAATGATGCAAAGTATTTATTGTTCATTGCTAAGTGACGTTGATTTTGACTCATGGCACTCGTCATAATAATAAAAAGCACAAACCATGCCAACGGTAATATTTCCATTATTACAATGTTTGCTCTTGTTAATTTTATTTTTGAAAACATGCACTGCACTCGCTTAAGTCAATTGTTGTTGCACATGCACTAGGGTAGATAAGCTGGTTTTCTAGCCAATGACAAAGGATTTTGTTTTTATGGATTGTCGTGTTAGTAAAAGTTTATTATCAATCATGGAGTCTGGCTGGTTTGTATCGAACCCGTGTTGATCGTCGTAGTGGTTCATTAACACGTTCGGTTTCGTTATTACTCAACTTAGACGGTTTTATTGTGTTACTTTGGTCTTGAGATTTTTTGAAATTTTCAGGCCAGTTCGCTTTGGTAAATGTTGTCAAATCGTTTGCATACTGTTCCATAGTTTTATAAAAGAATGGATAGGCATTTGTACAGTCGTTGCAGAGTGGTAATACCTTGAGGGCAAGATGAAAAAAGGAAGGAAGGAGTAACGTGTTTATTTGAATTGCAATTGTAATTTTAAATATCATGGCGGCGGCGTTAGTCCCAGTGATAATAAAGTGATGACCTGCATATTTATTTAATATTATCTGGATGCCTGATAACGTACTATTTTCGTGCATCGAAATTGTTGTGATTTTAAATGCTTTGGTCTTACTTCCTATGCCCAATTGTTGTTTTGCTAAACAGTTCGAGAGTATCGAATTCTTGGTTAGATAAATATGCAGATATTGTGATTTACATTGAAATCCTGTCATGTTTAAACTTTCAGGGTCTAAATCATGTTGCGTGACATAAAAATTGATATCATAAATATTCATATGCCTAATCTTAGTTGCTGAATCCAACGGTCGTTCGAAGTGCAATCTTGGGGCTAACTCTTTAAGTAAAGAAATTGTCGTGTTAATTTGCGTTAAATTTTCTATGAATAATTCTCGTGTTAGAAAAATGTCAACTGTGTCGTGATCTTCAGGTGGCTGATATTCATGTTCTCGCTTCATCCTTCGCACATGACATAAGAATGATCTTTTGGTTGATATGTCTTCTACTAAATAAGTCAAGTCATTGTATTGTTTTAAAATCTTGTAATGCCCAAAATAGTAAGGTGTAAATTTGGTAGATATGTGCGGGATGCTTTTGAGAGATTTAGGAAAAGATAGATGAACAATTTCACCAATTTTATAAGAAACTGGGGAATGACCTTTAGCTAACCTTGCTGCACTGCTCGTCTGTTGTTTTTGTAAAGTTACTTTGACAAAATCCCATAACTTTTGTAGTTTAGTTCTGTGTGCAATTACATCATAATTTTGGGTATTCGCGGTTTCTGTTAAGACGAATTCATTAGGAAAACGTGGAACTCTGGCATACAAAATTTCGAATGGTGATAAACCTCCCAAGGCTATATGTGGGGATATATTGTAACAAAAATTGAGAACAGATAGATATTTATCCCAGTCATGAAAATTATTTTGTACATAATGCTTTAACATGTGAACTGATTGTTGGTTATTTCTTTCAATGACTGCATTGGATCTGCTGTTATATAAACTTGTATGTCGAATTTTTAGTTGGAAAAAGTCTGCATGTGAGTGCAACAACTCAGCTATAAATTGTGGCCCATTGTCTAATATTATTTGTTCGGGTATGCCATATTTAAAGAATATATAATTTTCAAAAAATTTGGCAACCGTAGGGGCTGTTGTGTTACGTAGAGGAGCCCAAGCCGCATATTTACTAAGCATGCAAACTGCATTAATTATGTAAATATTTCCATATGAAGTTGCGTTAAAAGGACCAATGATATCAGATGCCCAAATCTGTGTTGGCCAGCTAGGTATTATCATTTTACCGGGCATTCCTGGTATTTTCTTATAATTTCGTTTTAAACGAGTGCAACTGTCGCAGGCTTGTATGTATTTGTACACATCTTGTTTCATTGTTGGCCAGAAAAATCGGTGGTGAATTTTAGCTAATGTTTTGGTGAAACCTAAATGCCCTCCAATTATTGCACTGTCATGGCATTCTTCTAAAATTGTCCGTATCATTAGTTTCGGAATAAACGGTCGCGGATATCCTAAACTAAGATTTACTAAAACTTCATTCTCAACCCTGTATTTTAATGAAGTTTTAGGATCTTTCTTGTTTAATAGGTTAATGATTTCCTGACAACCTAGGTCAGCCAGTTGTAATTCGTTTAATTGACTTATTTCAGTAATTAAACATGTATCAGGATCATCAGTGAATGGATTAGATACTATTACTTCTGGTGATTCAAGAATACTTTCATCTAGGTTGTCTTTACTATGAACATCTCTAGATAGCCAATCAGCTAGTTGATTATATGCTCCTTTTTGATAAATTAAATCAAATGTATAAGCTGAGAGGGTTGCTCGCCATCCTTGAAGACGATTTTCCTCTTGTCTATTTTTAGCTGCTACTTTGAGAAATGTATTAGGTAATGAATCGGTATATGCGCGAAAGTATCTGCCATATAAATAGCAATGGAATTTCTTTATGGCTATTGCTAAGCCTAAAAATTCGAGATGTATTGCTGGATACGATTGTTGGTTCTTTTTAAGCGAACAAGAATGGTATGCTACTGGTACTATAATTCCTTCTGTTCTTACTTGTAAAAGAGCTGATCCTAGGCCAGCTTTACTACTATCTGTAACTAAAATTGTATGGCTATTTTCATCAAACCAATGTAATAACGGTGGATGAGAAATGATGTATTTAATACGATCGAATGCCACCTGATGATGGATTTTCCACTCAAATTTTTTACTTTTATGTGTAAGTTCATTTAGAGGTTTAGCGATGATACTAAGATTAGGAATAGACGCTCTAAACCAAGTAGCCATGCCTAAAAATCTTTGTAGGGATTTAACAGTATGTGGTGGTGGTGCATTGATTACCGAAATAGATTTTTCGGGGCTAATGTGTATGCCTAATTGGTTGACAATATGCCCTAGTATGGCTAACTTTTGGTAATTGAAATTACATTTCCAAGGTTCCAGTCGTACTCTACGTTCTCTCATACGTTGGAACCCCATTCGCATGTGCTTGATATGGTCTTCCATGGAATTATCCGCAAATAAAATGTCATCCATATAAAGATTAAGTACTGTAAACTGTAAACCTTTAAATACAGTCGACATACACTGCAAAAATGCTCGAGCTGAATCAGATGCTCCAAAAAAGACTACGGTTGGACGATAAAGTCCAGAATAAGAAATGAAAGATAGAAGATCTCTGCTTTCCTCAGCTAGCTTCACTTGGTAGTAACCATCAGTACAATCTAATTGAGAAATATGGTTGTGTCTGGTTCTTAACCAATGAAAAATTAGATCAATTGTTGGAGAAGGAAAGGCATTGTTCAAAATTTTTTTATTGGCATTCCTAAAATCAACCACGAATCTCCATTTCTTTGGTCCTTTTTTAGGAACAATGAGGATTGGAGCTGCATGTTGAGCTGAGCTTGGTTCTATTTGCTTATTTTTGAGCAGTTGTTGAATACGTTGTCTTTCAAAATCCATTTTCTCTTTAGGTTTTGGAATTGGATTTTGTGTTTTTGTTATTGTCACATTAGGGTCTGTTTTAATTGTATGAACATAATCAGTTATTGTCGTTGGAAGGTTCCCTTCTTGAGTAAAAATGTCTCTGTACTCTATAAGTAAATCTTCTAATAAAAGTTTGTGTTGATCGTCTGTTTCAGGGTTTATACGTGACAAAAGAATTTTGATATGCTTCTGAGTTCGTTCGTCATAACTAGATAGATCTCTACTAGTTTGACTTTCTGACGGAGGAATTATGTGGTCCTTATCTCCTACTCTTAATGTATCGATTTTTTTAAAATCATTTTCGCTCATGTTCGGAGTTATTGATTCAAATAAATCCATACTCGCATCTTGGAGTGGCGATCTATTTGATTTGGTTGATTCAAGAGAGGTAATTTGATCTTTTCTTGATGGATTATTAAATGGCATCTCTGGCCAGGAGAAACTATTTGTCAGATCAAATGCATGAGGTTCTAGAAACTCATTTTCTTCTTGAATGTTTCTTGTCTGTTTGTCGGTACCTTCCCTTGCTTCTTCGTTAGTCTGCAAGTCAGCTTGATACTTTGACTGATGATCTAAAGGTTTGAAAGACCTTGCTTGATCTATATCAGAAGTTTCCTGCTTTTCTTCTACTGGTTGACCTGAGTCCTGTTTCAGTGAATCTGGAGCTGTCCGAGATTTATGAGGTTTAATTTTATTTTTTCCATAGAGGCGATACATGCTCTGATATCTAGGATTTATTATTTTTTTTGGAAGAGATAATTCTAGAGAATATACTTCTCTATTTTCTTGTTCCTTCGTCTGAATTTTTAACATTGGTAGACTAATGTTTTTCCAATGCACTATTTGGTTCTTGTAGTCAATAAGTATTTCATGTGGCAATAACCAGTCATTTCCGCATAAAACTGCATATTTAAAATTTTGTATGCACAAAAATGTGTGTGTGCACACAATATTTCCTAGCTGCATTTTTGCTTCAGCTATCCCCAAGACTGAAATGGAAGTTGGACCTATTCCATTTATTTTGACTACCTGGATTAATTGTTTAATCTGGTCTGGATGGACGAGTTCAGCTGCAATGATAGAAGTAGATGAACCACTATCTAAAATTATTTCTACCTCTTGCCCTTGAATTTTACCCTGCAGGCGTAGAAGACCTTTAGAAGGTGTCACATATAAAATGATTTCTTTGCTTTCTCGATTAGTTATATTAGTAGATTGATCTGCTGATTTTACTTCCTTGATTTGATCAACTGAATATGTAAAATTTGGCTGTAACAATTCAATTTGATTTAATGAAACTGTGTTTTTTGATTCTAGATTTGCCACACAGGAATCGGTTGCTTCTTGTGTTTTGAGAATACAATTCAATGAGTGAACCTGTCTGTGATTGTGCTCGTTAAAGTTTATTCGATCCAGTGGGTTGGTTTGATTGATATTGTATGTATCTGATTGTCTACATTCAGTTGCGTTTGATGTATTAAAAGAAGTAACCTGGTTGTCATCTGTTATTTCGTGAAACTGGTTAGATTGAGTTGTGTGATTGTGTATTTTTAAAGAGTGTTCTTTACTTTTGATTATTGCGCATGAGTTCGTAGCGCTGGGCGTGAGTCCATTCTCCGCCCTTGCGTTCCCTCGTTTCCCTGTGCCGCCTGCTCATATTTCTGTTCTTGTAAAACTCTACATTTTTCGGATGGATGGTTGCATTGGCCATGGTATGCGCAAAAAACTTTTGGCTTAGGCTTTCTAGCTGTTTTTTGAGAGTTATTTTTGTCCTGCAATTGAGGACAATTCCTTTTAAAGTGCTCTCCTTGACAATGGTAACATGTGATCTTTTTTGGAGGTGAGGTTTTTTCTCCTAGGTTGACCGATTCATTTGGTCTAATTTGAGCTTGCATCACTAAAGTAGTGAGTGCAGCTATTTTTCCTTCCAAAATCTGTTCTCTTGTTAAGGGAGGTATAAATGATGCTTGAATTGCATTGACCTCTTCTTGGACGTCAATCATGGTCTGGGTATGCTCAACTCTTCGCATAAGTTGTAAAAAATGTTCTACAGTTTTAGGTTCATGCATGTTTATTAGCTTAATAAATTCTGGGCGAGCATTGCGTGTGAGCCAACGCACTTTATCCTCATCCGACATTTCCTCGTTCAAATCCGCTAAAAGCCCAATCAATGCAAAAGTATAAGACTCAACGGATTCATTTATCCGTTGTTTTCTTTTCATGCATTTTGCCTCAATCATGGTTTTATTTGAGTGAGATTTGAAGGCTTCTTGCAGGGCAAGTGCTAATTCTTCATACGTTGTTATTTTAGCTCTATCTGCTAATGCTTTCGCTGCCCTAGCTTCTTCTTTCAAGATCGCCTCATTTGGAGTTCCTGCTGCCGCTGCAGCTTTGGCAGCCGCGACGGCAGCCGCCGCCTCTAACTCGGTGGCTTCTTTCTTTTTTTGTTCTAACCATGAGTAATAAAAATGCTCAGCTGTTCCTTCTAAATGTACCCCCAGGAGTCCTAACCATCTATCCTGCGGCCAATTATTGACCTTCATGATGTACGTAAATTTTTTTAGGTATCTTGTAGCACATGATTCCCCATCGTATTTGGGTATAGGTGCTGTAAATTTTGCTGCTTGGGCCATATTGTTGTTATCTTTTTTCTTATTCTGCCTTTTCCTTATCCCTATCCCCGTTAATAATGGAGTGCCAGGATGCTGCCTATGATATTGACGAGTATGCATGCCATTTCTAAATGAAATCTAATTGGATAATAGTTTTACATATGTTGATTTGGGATTGTTACTATTTGATTGGGGTGAGGATAAGATGGGAAAACAAAATAGACCATGGAACAGTATGAGTTAAATGTGTACTTATCTGATTGGTTCTTCTGTTGTTTTTATTGGTCGAGGAACCACAGGTAAATCCCGTAACGTGATGGGTAATTCACGTTGATATTTTAAATGTACAGGCCACCATTTGTCACGGGAATAAAAACCTTTTCAGACTCCATGAAATAAATAAACCGATTTATAACTCAATTTGACTTACATTCTTATGATGTTATTTTATTGACCGAACAGATTTCCTTTTTTACACACACTGTCTACATTCTAAATTTACTCTCCCTTTTATCTATTTGCTAATGACCTACATACCAAGGAAAGAAGGTTTGTTAGCCCTGAGTGTTACGCAATGTTCACACAAAGCTGTTGCTTTTGCACATTGCATGTCAAGGAGATACATTCTCCTTCTCCTATTGAGGTCACACTTACGCGTGTGTAACTCTAATCTCAAGCACGCAGAATATGGCACGAGCTGATGGTTCAGCTACCGTGACA
>WJEZ01002231.1:0-14142 GCA_009869925.1 Thalassaphorura encarpata | reverse complement strand
GTTGATGTGGGACAATAGTAACTCTTGGCTACTTGGCTTTCGAATCACATTCCCTTCCTTCGCCATTATAACTCATTAATCAACTCAATGGACCTCAACGAGTCTATTCCACACAGCTTGACCGTTCGCGAGCTTGTCGGTTGGATGCATAAGCGACAAAAACCGATTCGGATTAAGTCAAGTAGACTTGTTATTCTCCTTGTAATAAACAAACAAAAAATGACAATAACAAAAACATATACATACAGCCTTAGAGCAAAGGGCCTTACAGCCTTGAGCTCTACTCGAAATGGGTAAATTCGAGATTCTAATTAATTAGGGAATGATCATCAGGATCATGTTTTATAGGTTTGTATTCTACAAAAATACACTGAATACGTATACAATAGATTAGGGAATACTAATGTCTGAATGAATTTGAATCTTAGGTCAGCCAAGGTTGCGTACCTGACTTTCTATTCTTCAGTTTGATTCCCCGGTTGCTTTGTAGTGGATCCTCTCATGGGTATTGAATTTGGTGTCAGCTATTACTGATCGAATCCGATGGAATTTCTGTCGCTTAATCGGTTTCAATTCAATTATAATATCTGCAGCTGGCAAATTTAACAAATAAATACTAAAGTTTTACAAATTTTCTATTATAATCTCACTCATCTTAACCATTTCATCTAAAATTAATTATTGGTGTGCACATTTTCATATAAAATCTTGACCGCTTCCTGTACCTGTATCCAGCATACAGAATGCTCAATATCAACCAATTGCTTGTCCTGCCCTTGCACTCAAATCTCTTTTATAAACACGGATATGATTAATGATATTTTGAATCAAATTGAGCGTGAATGATATTTATTCAATAGTAAAGGTCAGCAATCCTTACTTGGGAAAAGAAGGCTTGGGTTGGAATTGGAATGAACATACTAATCTCCGTTGCGAAAAAGCAAGTTCATTAATCAAAGGAAATAAGTTACACAAAATTCTTTTGAAACGAATACAAGAAAGTCATTTTAGTCCATTAGTTGTACTTTTTTTTAGGTCAGCAATCCTTGCTTGGGAAAAGAAGGCTTGGGTTGGAATTGGAATGAACATACTAATCTCCGTTGCGAAAAAGCAAGTTCATTAATCAAAGGAAATAAGTCCATTAGTTGTCCTTTTTTAGACAGTTTAAAGAAATATGCATGTAAAAAGTTACATGGATAGAAAATTATCATACGATATTTTTAATGTTGGAAAATTGAATATTTTTTCTGAATAATTTAATTCTCTTGAACAAAGAAATGGTTTTCACTTTCAGACCGGACTGATGAATGACATTTTTTGATAATCTGTTTATATCAATCCCAACAGACAACTCGGCGGGTGTCCCTTCATTGTCTGATGGGAGGTTAAAATATTGTAACAAATTGATCTGGTTCATTGGGAGGACAAAGAGAGTGGACGTATACGTTATATGTTTGATGAAAAAGTCGTATTATTTACAAAGGAAAAGTAAAGACCCCCGATTGAATTCGAAATATCTTTTATAGACCTTCGCACATCGTGCCAGACTAGGATTTCGTAATTCAATGAAGGGACGACATAATGATTCCAAACCACATAACAATAATTCCAGGGCGGGGCAAAAAGCAATAAAAAATTCCCTTTCCCTAAAAAGTGCTGAGGAAGTAACTCATGAGTGAATTGATATGATTTTTCTGAGTTCAGAGTGAAATGAAGTTGCAATAATTTCTCGTGCAAAGGCAAAAAGTCGGCACATATTATCGAAACTCGGCACATTGGGCCCCTCCTACCATAAATAATGTATAAACCTGTATTAAATTTGGATTTTTGGGCTTTTATTGGAATTATTTATTATAATAATACTAGTTTGAACAAGTCAGCATTCGGAAGCCATTCTTAGATTATTAGAAAATTCGGACCTTGTGGGATTTGCTAAAAGATTATTGCACAATGCGAAGAAATTTTACTGTTCATGATGATCGCGGTTTATAGTTTGGTTTGGATTATATTTGCAAAGTAGCAAGCGATGCATTAGTGAGTCAAGGACCGTGACACTTCTTTCATGAAGAATGGACTCTCAATTAGAGCTAAAGTGCTTCTATAATCTTATCCTCGCTTCCCTGCCCGCATGCAAATGAACTCTATTTTCCACTAATTGTATTACTCGAGTTTGCGACTCAGCTTGAATAATATTAAAATATAATAGCCATCATAATATGGTTGGCTGGCGTATCAATTTGACTTGACTCTCAATGTGCCTCCGAATTGTTTGAGACCTCCGTCATAACCCTTACCCGGGTATTTGGAGGGAAGAAGCGTAGAGGTCTCATATTATTAAATGGAAGAGAGAACCGGAAATTTGGGAGCAGAAAAATTCACGGAGGTCGGAAGCGGGTACTCGTGACACAACATTTCCATTTGGTTGACAGGCTCTTTGTTATTCAAATCAGTTTATGAGATCCATGTGAAAAGAGGCGCGGTGAGGAAAGGATTTGACCAACTTGCTAATTTGATTGACAGGCGTTGTTGCATGGGTATGGCTTTTCTCAACTTATAACTTTCCACGCATTTCTATCCTTCAACCCAAACGCAATCTGAAAATCACAGTTTGGTTTCGGATTTATCACGGCAGAAATCCTTCCATGTAAATCCACTTGAGTAGACACATTCGAATCCGAAAACGGGTAATACGTAATACGAGAAGTTTAGACGTAGTTACAGTTTAAGGAAATGCAAAATAACTGTAGAACTATAAGCGAACCTTGTCTCAGTCCTGAGATATTTTCCGGGACATGCTGCAGGACAAGTAATACACATAAATTCCCATAGATGCAATATTCCAGACTGAATTCTGTATATTATAAGCAAATCATGACATGATGGGATCTCACACCTCAACTCAACTTCCGCGACTTGAATTGTCCCTTGTCATTCAAATCTGGACTTATTCATATATTCACAAATAGAAACAAATCTCTGAGAAGGAAGGCTTCCAACTCTATTGTATAAAAACCCTTTGATACGTTGACACTTTGTCAGGCATACAAATCCATCCGCTGTGCTCTGCATCTTATCCGAAGTTATATTAATATTATTACACAATTACGAATTCAGTGATCCTCGAATGTGGGGATTAAAATAGTGAAAAAGGGTGTGATTTTTAGGAAACTTGATTTGGTCCGTCAGGAATAGGATGGGATTTCTTCCGCATGATTGCAGTTTAAGTCAACTCATAGTAAAGCTTAACATAGCTTTATTCTGATTCTCAAAGCAATGAAGTATTAGAAATCGTACATGTATTAGATTTGTTGTCAGAGTGTAGTTCAAAAGTAAAACTTATATTACGAATGTCAGTTTCGGAAACTAGGCGAAACTTCTGTTTTTCTTCTGTGCAACTTTGTGAAGTATAAAGAATAAAGTCGCAAAGTCAGCGTTATGACAAGATTATTCAAACAATTTCTTTTTACATGCGTTCTAGTAAAGTACTGATTTATTTTTATCTTTAATGTTGCGTATTTCGGTATTTTGTCAAACAGAAAAATGTCCTCGTTTATCCGTCAGTCCGTACCATATTTCGACTAATATCACTACTAAAGTTCGTCAATGTCAAATAACAATGTCCATCCTCATTTAAGAGAATAAAGTAAGATTAGTCAGTCGCTGCTCAGTCTTTGGTCACATTGAGAAAGTAAAGATGAAGAAGTGTTATGTAATATGAAATCTTGTCCGTCAGACGGTATTTTGTTCTTTTGGCTGGCTACTATCACTATGTTCGGTGTCAAGCGTTTAAGTCATTGTCAGGTGTAATTAATAAAATAAATATTTAAAAATGAAAAATCTAATGTTAATTTCTAAGTTCGAGAGCCCATCGATTGAGCGACTCGTTTGAATTGTAGGCCCGGATTACATGTGTAGATTTTACAGTCCGCTCCGTTGATTGCAGCTTTGAAGGAACGAGAGACACGACTGACCCATTTGTTCTTGAATTTGTCCAATTTCCTGAAGAAAAATAATGTGTAATTAAAAGTAACTAGGACTTAAAGATAGTATTCTTCAGAATATCAATAATTTTACCGATTTATCCAATTTTCCATGAAACTCCCACGCGCCATCCTTGCGATTTCACAAGAAATTCTTTCAATGCATTCATCATTTTCTGTCACTTGTTGAACAAACCGTGCTGTTCCTTCCAAATGCTTCAGAACATTTATAGCTCTGTTGGAAACAGAACTCCTTGCATTATCAGCAGGGATTTCTAGCCTGATGACAGGGATGAAGTATATAATAATTCCAAGCATAATTAGTGGGGCTAAAACCAAAGGGACGAGGATTGGCGCAAGAATCAAGGCCAATACTGCTATTCCCACCCAACTCAATCCGCTCAAGGCTCCCGTGACTAAACTGAAAAGCCCAGTAAGACTCACTGGGTCAGTTTTAGCCACTGCTTCATCCGGTCTTTCAAAAAAGCTTCCATCCAAGCTATTCTCAATTGCGTCGGGAATACTCTGAGTGAAATATTGTTTGCCTGGAATTAACAGATACTTTAGCTGCGTTGGAATATTCGGGATACAACCATAATTTCTGAAGTATGCCAATTCCTGCAACTTACTTGCTACTACACCATTCCCATTTCCATATGAGTAGTACTTCGGCTTCGTATTCGGATGCAAGTGGTAGTAATACGCGCTAGAATCTCCAGCAGGGTAATAGTATTGCGATGAATCAGAAGCTACAGCCATTGACCCGGCAGTGTCCATCCCCTTGGAAAGTTCTGCTGCTTTGACGTATGAATCCCGTGCAGATGCCCCTTGTGTTTGGGCCGCGTAATGATGAGTCCATTCCCTGGATCCGCCTTGATCACTAGTAGGATTACAAAAACTTAATTTGGGCAGAGCACATGCAACAAGGAAAAATAAGAAAAATGACTTCATATTATATTATTCTCAGAATTCTAGTAAACACTAGTAACTTTTAAAACAATTGTTAGGACGCATCCGTATGGCACTTTGTTGAAGTCTGAGTAAGATAGAAAAACTAACTCTAAAATAGAATAGATGTCTTTTATAAGCACATGAATTGAGGTGAGTGACACATCAAAATCAATTGTCAATTATAAGTGTTAAAAAGAGAACCCGGAAATATTCCTAGGCTTGGCCCTTGAAATGTATATGTTGATTCTTCCAATTTGATTCATCCAAACCCAATGGCTTTAAATTTAGTATGAATGAACTTGAGCTTATTTTAGACACAAGGTTTCTTGAATGCTTAAAATGTGGGGTAGTAGATCTGCTAACTAATATTTATTAGCACATTTCAAAACAAGTTTTATTTTTATCTACGATTTACCTGTTAATTCTCATATTAGTTAGGATGATACTACCGGTACCTGTGTCTTTATATGACGGGACAGGAATATGTATGTAATTTTCATCAGAACAGGATGTCAACGCAATAAAAAGATTTGGAGCCCAAAGGGTGCCATTTGGGGGTCTGAGTTATAAAATAGAAATTTTTGTGCCAATGACTTTAGGAATTCAAAAAATGAAAATTGACAATTATTTAACACCCTAATCTTAGGCTCGTGTTTGAGTTATAAAATAGAAATTTTTGTGCCAATGACTTTAGAAATTCAAAAAATGAAAATTGACAATTATTTAACACCCTAATCTTAGGCACCTTGATACGTAAAAACACATTCAGGTGGAAGGACCTTTTAACAAGGATTAAATTTATCCCTTCTAGATTGAAATACCGCTACATTATATCGGGCATGATTTTTACAACCACCATCAAAGGTTGCCGAAAAATGTTTCTGAAAAACTCGCTTGCTTCCATCAATTCAGTGTTTATACGATACACACTTTCTTCAAAATTGCTTTCTTGAAATGTACAAACCAGTAAACTAATTGGGTACAATTATTAGAAGAGACGCATTTCCGCAGCCCTATAGAAACAAATGAAACTTTAGAAGGATTAACTAAAGCTCAACTCCCAAGAACTCTCAGAAAGTAAACGTTGATTGCAAATTGAAGTTTTATTGATTATACAATTAGTTGCGTTTATACATTAGAGTTGTTCTTAATTTCCAAACAGATTTTAGTTACACAGTACACAACTTTTTAATTACACTTTGTACAATTAATATGGTGATTCATTTTACTCAATGCTAGCCTACGATTCCATTGAATCTAGGAGTCTCATCAATTGACAAAAATCACTTGTGAAATAGAAGAACATAAATTTTGTTCATAATATTTAAGACGATTGAAAAGGTGAGAGATGCAGCCTAGATAACCTCAGCATTTCCACCCTGGCACATCGCCATACATGAATTGACTAAGACATCGAAATTTTGTTCATAATATTTAAGACGATTGAAAAGGTGAGAGATGCAGCCTAGATAACCTCAGCATTTCCAGCCTGGCACATCGCCATACATGAATTGACTAAGACATCGAAAATCGGTGACACAGTATACAATGTCTGCCTGTACAGATAACTTTCCACGACATTTATTAGTCAGCCAATGTAGTTTTAGGTAAAATTATTCAATTAGGTTTAACTAAAATTATCTGCAAAAGGTCACCACCGCAGAATTGTAGGAAGAGATTTATTTAATGGGATGAATTAAGCAAGATATGAATACGTATCTTTCTGCCCATCGGTCCGCTCCAAGTACTCCTTCTCGATCAAAATGTCAATGCATTTCTGAAATTTAACAGAGGAAAAAGATTAAATCCTTCAATAAGTTGTACGACATTTTGACCAAAATGACATGTACTAAAATCAATGTCATTGTACGTATTCGCTTATTTTCGAAAACGTACCTTTATCATGGGAACTTTTGGACTGAAGCGGTTGGCCAACTGAGTCAGGACTTCGGCTACCAATTGCTGATGCTTGAGCTGTTTTCGCATCTTCATAATTCGGACAATAGCAGCCTGTATCAGGAGTTTGCGGTCTTCCTCAATAACTGCATGAGTTTGTTCCTGTTCTTGTTTCAACTCAGCCTTTAATGGGACGTTAATGTTAACACGAAGTTTCTTATTTTTATATTCCTTGAACAGAGCTATAACAGAGTCGGGCGTCAACTCTTCTTCATTATCATCACAGGTCAGAAGTTTCACTTTGAACATGATCTGCAGCACCTTTTAATCAAAATTTAAAATAAAGACAATTAGATTATAACCTAGATTAAAATTGCTGATTCTAATAAATAATTTTTACCTGGACGAGAAGATCGAATTTCAGTTTAGTTGCTTCGGCTATTTCACTAATTTTATACGTATCAGCCGTATTGTACATTAACAAAATTGCCAATTGAAACGTCGACGCTTGAAAAATGTACCGATTCTTGAAACAATTCGTGTTAAATGTCCCCTTTAGAGCGATTATACAACCAACTGAGTTTCCGCCCACTGTGTTTTCCATTGTAGAATTCATTAAATTTGTTTACACTATGCTCCAACTAAAAATAGGAAAATAAATGAAACGTCATTTAGTAAACCTGACCTGGCTGTTACTTTTTCAAAATGCTTACCTCGGTTGGCAATGCAAACTCGACACATTGAGTGAATGGCCAGGAACCCGAAGACAAAACTTGAATATTAAAATCGACGGCAAGTTTCTCTTCTTTCGTCGATAAGTATGCTTTAAATTCGTCATTCAAGTCTTTAGATAACCCAATATCCTGAAAAATCCAAAAGTATGGTTTGATATTTGTATCCTCTAAAAGCTCTAAATGATTCCGAAGATGGTTGCATGTACCACTAGAACTGTCTTAACCCTTACCTGATACATACGTTGCAATTTGGAAGTGTACTCAAAGCCACAAGCGTGCTTCAGTTTACCGATCATGGACGATTCTGCTTCATCACTAGCCGACATATGTTGAACCAAACGATTGGCCAACATTTTACTGTAGAATTTTTGAAAGACATCTTTGTCTTCTAAATACTTGAAAACCACCATCTGTAATTCAATTAGTAATTATAGGATTACACCTTGCACGAAATTCGGTAAAAACTCATCAGACTCACCACTTGATTCAATGTATCTTCCAACTCTTGGTCTTCGGGATTTTTATTTGACTTACGAAGAAGTACATCACAATAGCGCGCTAAGAGTTCTGGAGATTTCTGAGTATTATTTCCGGCAAATCTGATGACAAAGGAGTAATTAGATTAGGGTTGACGAATATTATCTTAAATTAATCACAAAACTTGTAGATGGTTATACTTAGTAATGGCATTATTATTGATGAACTTTCCGCAAGCCTTATCCAGAGCTGCAACAAAACCGGAATCATTCTTGAATGCCGTCAGAACTAACTGGTTGTACTTTTTATGAACATCCAAAATGGTGGTGACGTAATTCTTAGGATCCTGCTAATAGTAACAATGATAACGAAAATACTAATATAGTCCTAGTCTGGACCAAGTAGTCTCAATCACTTACAACTGTAGCATCTCCTAATTCTTCTAAAGCGACCAAGCCTTGTGTACATATATGATTTTCTAGATGTTCCTTCATGTCTCCTAGTGCATCCTCCAGGCGAGCGACTAATTGGTACATACGACCGAGATCATCTTTCTTTTCCTGGTGTAGTAAATTTTTAAATTCCTGATGCAAATTGTCCAACTGTTTTTGGATCAGGACCTGTATGTTCAAGGAGTCAAGCAGTTTAAATAATGCTAAAAACCAAACTGAACTACGTTCAGAAACTCGGATGAAATTCTCACCGTTTCACAAGTTTTCATCAGTCGATTTAGCGTACTTATATGTAGATAAACCTCGACTCGCTTCTGCTCTTCAACTAGGCGTTGCTCAGCCTGAAACATTCAACGAAATTCAGCAAGAAAATAAAGAAACTCAAAACATTTGCTGGAATAAATGAAGTATTTGTGATCAAATGCACAATGCTAACCTTTTTTCATGTACTCAGTAACAGGATTCTGTTGAAGAAACTCGATAGATTCCTTCGCATAGAAATTTTCTGTATCCTCCAAAAATTGAATCTCAAAGTGTTTCTGATAAGTTCCCAATTGTGGGCCAAGCCTGGAGCTAAAAGCCGGTGCCTGTGGGACACCACCCATTTCTTCATCTTCAAGACCTGCAACAAATAGAACCAAAATGATTAGCAGATCTAAGATATTTAATTCAACTTTAAGATGGCAGTGAACACATACCCAATTCTACATAGGAGCCAATTACACCACTGACTAAGCTACTATTGATCGTCTCCCCATTTCTTTGATTAGCAGATCTAAAATATTTAATTCAACTTTAAGATGGCAGTGAACACATACCCAATTCTACATAGGAGCCAATTACACCACTGACTAAGCTACTATTGATCGTCTCCCCATTTCTTTCTTTCTCGATCAGTTTCAGCACAGCATTGGTAACCTAAAACAGAGATTATAAACGAATGAAATCAGTGATGAAACTTAAGCCGACTTCTATTTTCTATTTACTTGTCTGTGAAGTCGATCAAACAAAGTCTCCTTCCAGGTTACAAGGGCCAACTGATAAATTTCATAGACACATTTCCTTCCTTCATCACATTCACGGCGTACCCAGTGCCTTTACAAAACAAATAATCGTCAGGGTTCATAAATTAAACTGGGTGCAACATTTACAAAAGCAGAGTCGGTGAAAGTGTTTCCAGCCTTTCTAATCTACTAAGTCTACTAATCTTAGTAGTGGAGAGGCAAACAAAAGACTGGAAACGGATAGGTGTCATATAATTGAACAGAAGGCTCTACCTCAAAATAGTTGGGAACGTATTATAGTTTCAACAATTAGCGAAGTGACGTAGATTAGATTGTTTTTGTCAAAATATAGAGTAGGGTGAACAGTGCGAATGAACAAGCGAAGCGACTGATCATTGAATTAACTGACCCTAACCTATTCAGGTATGCACAGACTCCATTCAGAACTTTAGAGCTAAATCGGTATTCTTCCCATTGCTGTGTGTAGAACGTTAAAACGGCTTCACCCATCAAGTCCTCTCCTTTCTAAATTTTTTAAAGAGGTTAATAATATTAAATATCAAGATTTCGAATGTTGCAGATATCAGAATATATTTGATACCTTAATCAGCCCCAATAAATAGTCGTTCAGAAATTCTTTAAGTCGTTTATACAACTCCTGTCCAACGAACTGTGCTCCACTGTTATGATTCTGACTTGATCCCTGCAATGCGTTTCCACGACCGGATCTGCCTCGTGGTTGACTGTTAGCAGGGGGTCTGTTTGACAAGGATGAACCAGCACCTTGCTGCTGGTGAACACTTGTGCAGTAGTTATAAACGTGCCTATAACATAAATAATACAATTTCTTAAGAACAGGTGCTTCTGATTGTCAGGAGAATATCATAACTGGGAAGAACTTCCAATCATGCAAAAATGTAACAAAAGAATCAAGACGTCTCCGTACGTGTAGAGTTCCATATATCTTGGTTTTGACATCCCCTTCCGATCATAAACGTGTTCAATCCCCTGTCGTAAGTCATCCCAAATTTGGTCCAAATCAAAGTGCTTCCCGGATGCTTGGGTGGTTCCTGAGCGTGGAGCCGCCATCTTGGCTCGTTTCTGAAAATAATANCGTGTTCAATCCCCTGTCGTAAGTCATCCCAAATTTGGTCCAAATCAAAGTGCTTCCCGGATGCTTGGGTGGTTCCTGAGCGTGGAGCCGCCATCTTGGCTCGTTTCTGAAAATAATAATATATCAGGGTCATCAGTCAAAAAGAAAAAACTAAAATAATTTCTGTTGTTAACTTATTTGATTAAAGAAATCGAAACCCTGCCAAGCTAAACCACTTGACATGGCTTCACAGGAAGAATATACATATTTCTAACTGGTCTGGTTGATCTGATCAACTTGAAGTACTACGATATTACGATTCCTGGCTAACCTTGCTCACTTTTGCTCTCAAGATATACAATAAATTCTTGTGCTTTACACCACTTTGCTTACACTTTACAACAGTATCTTTCTTAGATTTACAGTTGAATACCAGTGTATTATGGGTCACGAATTTACGAAATTGCTCTAAAGACGAAACTCAGAAAATAGGATAGGCTAAAATTACTAAGCTTGTTTACAAAATATATAATCTTACTGCTGTTGAGTGTATTTTGATGACTGACTGAATGATTTGGATTTGGTAATATCTTCTTGGCTGTTTGATTTGGCAAACCAAGAGACCAAAACCTCCTTCTTCCCTCACCTTCTCAATCTTTTGAACTCACTCTCACTTCTAGATTTACAGTTGAATACCAGTGTATTATGGGTCACGAATTTACGAAATTGCTCTAAAGACGAAACTCAGAACAAAATAGGATAGGCTAAAATTACTAAACTTGTTTACAAAATATATAAACTTACTGCTGTTGAGTGTATTTTGATGACTGACTGAATGATTTCGATTTGGTAATATCTTCTTGGCTGTTTGATTTGGCAAACCAAGAGACCAAAACCTCCTTCTTCCCTCACCTTCTCAATCTTTTGAACTCACTCTCACTTCCTATTCCTATCTTATCTATCCTTTGAATGAAATCTCCTTTAAAAGAAAGGAGGAAAAATCAAAAAAACTGCTAATTTGCAATTCACAGAGTCATCTGACTTCTAAATATCTGATTATCCTCCCTTTCTTGCTCTTGGCTTGGCTTTTGGCTAACAAATCTAACGTTCCCTCCTTCCTCGCAAATTCCTTGTCCTTATGATATGAACAAAATTATACACTTTTCCCTCCATCGGCAGATGGAGATTCATCAACTGACTCTGCCACTAGTTTTTAAAAATTCCCTCCTTCCTCGCAAATTCCTTGTCCTTATGATATGAACAAAATTATACACTTTTCCCTCCTTCGGCAGATGGAGATTCATCAACTGACTCTGCCACTAGTTTTTAAAAAATGTTCACCGAATCAAATTCTACGTAATGGCAAATGGCACTCCAAATAAACACTGAATATTTTTAATTTTTTAATTCTGCTGAATTCAGGTATAAATATGTGAATCATTATTACAAATACAAACCTTGAAAAACCTCTCTCTGACTAAATTATTCAGAATTTGATTGGTTANAATCAAATTCTACGTAATGGCAAATGGCACTCCAAATAAACACTGAATATTTTTAAGTTTTTAATTCTGCTGAATTCAGGTAAAATATGTGAATCATTATTACAAATACAAACCTTGAAAAACCTCTCTCTAAATTATTCAGAATTTGATTGGTTAGGAATTGAGAAACAAGCTAAAAATCTCAAGTCCATGGGCTTAGCTTGGAGTGTGCCAATAATCAATTTTGGTTTTAATTTACTAGTGTATCAGATGATAACTTTGAATCGGACTCAATAATATAGAGACCGGAACAACTCAAGTTGTTGGGATAGCCTGACTACATTTTCGTTGAAATGAAGCTTACTTTGCACCGATTTTATTCGCTTTAGATTCATGATTCGTAATTTGTTAGTTCAGAGCCGAAGACGGTTTCCAACAACAACCCCATCAGAATTGGCGTAGAACTGCCAGGGTCAGAGTCAGCTTACTTCTTCAATTTGTGTTACCACACCCGAGACCTTGTCGGCGAATCCAACTCAGATGTAATGTATTACATGTATAGGGTATAAGCTTCGTTGAAGCTGGGGTTACTTGGGCTCATTCGGTGCCAACCCGAGACCCGACCCAGCGAGTCATCTTTCTTACAATGCCAACGCGGTAGTGGTAGTATTTGTTGTTAAAAGTTGTAGTTCTTTGATCAATATCGTCAAATTGAAATTGCATTATTTCTTTCCTTTTTCAATTTGATGATTAATTCACCCATCAGGATCAGGAGGACGTGTGCATCTTAATCTTATTTAATAATCCCCAGGAATCAGTCGTGTAAATCTAGCATCAGAGGACTTATGAACTGCTGCGGCTAAATACAATTAGATTAAACAGTCGAAAGTCTTGAATCTTAACTAAATTCGTACATCTACACACTTAGAAATAGTCTTAGCAATTATTAGATCTGGAGATTTCGCTCTTCGCTGCTAGATCGACCTCATTTCCTCGCCCATCCGTGACGACATAATATTAATCTAGATCTTTATCTCCTCCGCTAATATCTTATTTCTCTTTGAC
Organism: Thalassaphorura encarpata; assembly: GCA_009869925.1. Lineage (NCBI taxonomy): Eukaryota > Metazoa > Arthropoda > Collembola > Poduromorpha > Onychiuridae > Thalassaphorura > Thalassaphorura encarpata. The sequence continues at coordinate 1,006 of WJEZ01002231.1, read as the reverse complement.
ACAGAATTTGCTTGTTCCAGGGAATACAGTACTAAACTTACCCCTGTCAATTCATATGTAATTCATTTCCTGGCTCACACATTATTTTTATGCACAGGAGTCTCGCGCCTATCTCAGCACATGCTACAATCTGCAGTGCGATGCTACGCTCTGTCATTGCATCATCGACTTAATTTACATATATCTTTACAAGGAATCGTCTTGAGCTCTTACACCGAAGTCTGGCTTCGCTAATCGCACTACTACTAATTACATGCAACTCTAGTAGCTAAACGTCCCTTGTGAAGGCATTGCGCGCGCATAGACTAGAGTAAAGATTATCATTTTTTATTCATGCGTATGTACGTACGTGTGGGTTGTTCATATCTACATCTACAATTTCTACATAACATCACCTGAAAGTGTATTCAATTGAGTTGTTAAAATTAAACTGCAGTTGATTTGAGTTTGTAAGAAATTCTATAATGGTTAGAAAGTCCAGTTGGACCGCATTGGAAACCCGGAATTCGAGTACAAAGGACGAAAGGTGCTAGTGCTAAATAATAATTTACTTTCAACAAACCACTGATGTCTCTACCACCAAACCAACTGAAAAACTGAAGCTAATACGAATATGAAGATGTGATTTGTGGTAAAATTGAATTAACATACATACATTTACATTTAAAAGTTGATTGGATTTAGTAATTAGGGCTATCATTCAAGTTCAAAGGTGATAATGACAACTTAAGTTTGGTTGAATTGAAATGATACTTCAGTCGACCTTCTTTGACAGGGTAGCAGCCAGTCATGTGTCAGTGTAGTCGTACATCGTACGTAGTGTCAATAAGAAATAGACGATTTAGTTAATCAGCAACTCGAGTAATCGATAAATAGACACATTCATTTGATATTTAATCTCGATTAAGTCAATGAAATTTGAGAATGTTTGATCACACGTTTGAATTATTGTCTCTTAATTCAAACTCAACATTACCGTCCTATGATGATGAGTCAGGATTCGGGA
>WJEZ01002230.1:0-14150 GCA_009869925.1 Thalassaphorura encarpata | reverse complement strand
TATTTTTGTTGTTTTGCAAATTGTGCATTGCTGGACCAATCAGAGATTGACAACGCATCGTTAAAGGAGAAGAAAGTACCAAGAATTTTATGACCAAAAATAACAACAGTATTGAGTTCATTGAACTCTCGGAGTCAACAAGATTTGCCAAATATTAATCCACTGAAGAAATTATGAACTCAAACCTTTCTTGCATATGGCATCCGAATTCAGTATTTCCTATTATAATTATTTGAAATGGCTCAAGTATTTTGATTCGACTTGTCGTGTCAAAAACCCTTTAGCTCAGCCAGTCATTATGAAAATAGAAATTCACTACAGGGCAGCAGGATTAATTTCTACTTCAAATTTTCATTAGAACACTTCAATTTATTTTACATTGACAATTTTAAATGATTGAAGAGATTTCTTCCAGAAGAAAATTCATATCATATCAATTCAATTTCTTTTTGCTTGTGAATCGTTCAGACTAATTTCAGAAGTAAAGATGTTTATAAGAATGATAAAATATACAATCAGAAGTTTGAATGATAAATTATTTACTAAATTAATTTAAAATACATACTCACGGGCGCTTGATCGTAGCAAGCGAAGAAACCAGCAGCAGTTTCGTCATTCCTTTTGCAAAGGCACAATTTGGCAGTAATTCTCAAAGTTGAGAGCAAATCTCCACGAATCTCAGATTGGCATGAATTGATTGCAAAAGCAACCACGAAAACAACAAGGATTGATTTTCCGTTCATTTTAATTGCTATTTTTTAGTTTTCAAGTACAGGTGAAAATTTACTGGAGAGATGTGTGTGAAGATGTGATTGAAAATTGAGCATTTTATACTAAATTTACCTGATATGCAACACCTGTTGCGACCAGAATTATAATAGAATACGCACATATGTGTAAACAAGTTGTGGTTAATCAGTTAATCACATTTATGATCAACGAACATGTTAGAATCGAAAATGTCAAAGTTCTTATTTGCCATTCATTGTACGCATACAGATTTTATTAAAAATACAATACAAATTGCAGTTTTATTACCAACGTAGGAAAGAAGCTGGGCAAAGTTAGTTTTTGTTATGAATTATTAAGTGTCATAGTTCATTTATTCTGGGATGTCGTGAATTAAAATGTTGCTCCCTAACAGACTTAACATACATAATCGTTTACCTCTTGCTAATTAACCATTGGCAATATATCGTTTAATTGATTGACTTCAAAAGTGATGATGAAATTGGGTAATTTGTAAATATTTTGGTCTTAAGTTCTTGAAAAATTGACTTCCAAACAATACAAGTACACTACGAAATTGTAGTACATGTACTAGTATTTTGCATTTAGCTTGCCATTTTTTAACAATCGAAACAATATAAGTACTGTACTTCTATTCCGTAGAATACGGTAGCTTTTGCTTTAGGAATCAAATTTAGAAATGTCTCGGGCTTCAATATAATATAAACCCAATTTCGGTTTGTCTTTATGTTTAAAGGATGATAGGCTTCTCTGATAAGTTTTCTACAGTAAACAGTTGTACAAGAATGTAAAAATTAGTACTTTTAAAAAAAGAATGATAATTTGGATAGTAATTTTTATTATATAAAATTACTTTTATGCTTTTATTTGACAAAATAAAACAGTAAAAACGAAAGCCGAACGATGAGCAGCTCGTTAGATTGATAAAATATAATAGACACCATGATTGACGAACACAATTAATATCAAAGATGGTCACGAAAGGTTCAAGACAATTTGAAGTATATCTTGACGAGTACTGCTAAACAGACTAATGGAATTGATGTGCGGCAAGGGTAGTCCGTGGTACAGTTATGATTTTTTTATGTTGGTCATATTCAAAATCCTCCTATTCTGTCTCCTTTCTGCAACTGTTCGTTGTCAAGTTACGTTTTTGACAATTTCCAGGTTCCAGATTTGCGTTTGACTTTCAGTCCAGAATTCGTCATCTGTTCTGCACTGGGAGTTGATTAGAAGCCGAATTTCTGGCTGGTGCGAAACTTGAGTAAGAAAATTAAAATAAACTTCTTTTTAATATATTCCATAATGAAATATTGTAAAACTAAAATCACCGAACAAATACCTTGTTGAGTGTTTCCAATAATATTATGGAAGTCCATGAGTCTCATATTGATCACGTAGACTAAAGGAACCATCAACTCATCAGGATTCGATTAGGGAAATTTCCTCCTTGGAAAACTGCAAATGGAAAAATCGTGTACAGTTTTTATTAAAGTTAGTGTACAATTGCATATGAATTTAATTTGCAATTTACCTTGCTTGACTCAGCACAAGTTTCTTCATTCGCATATGGATGTCCAATACAAGTTTGGTAAGTCCACTATCCCAGATGGAACCCAGATTGCGAATGAGTTGTATGAAGAAGGCTACTCCAATTTATACTTTTAGGGTATCCGTGCACATCAATGTATTCGCATTCCCGGAAGTAGTGTAACAACAACTCCATGAATCAATTGGTTTTTGTTGTTTTGCAAATTATGCATTGCTAAACCAATCAAAGATTGACAACATCGTTAAGGGGAAGGAAGTACGGAAAATATTTTTCTCACAAACAAAGAAGGTCATTTACCCCTAGTACATGTCAATAAGATTTGCCAAATATTAATCCAATGCAACAATTAGGAACTCAAAACTTCCATAAAGCACAAAAAGACAATATTCTGTATACCCTTTAACTCAGTCTTTAATTGGGAAGACATTCAATTTAAATTATTCACAAATAAGACAAGATTGATGTGGCCTAGACAAAAATTTAATGGACAGGTGCCCACAATGGCGATAACTATTACGATACATTCAAGCGGCACGAGAAAATGGTTTAAATCAAGATGATTGCCACAATTAATCTAAATACGAGAAGGGGATAGCTATTTGAGTTTGCTTACTCTCCTAGCTAAACCGACTTTTTATCCTAAATTCTTCTTCTATTGGTTCAAGCGATTTTGACTTTCAAAACTTGGTGAATATTTGTCAGTACATTTATAACTGGTTAGAGCTTCGTTTCAACAGGGTAACATAATAATGACATGGATCGACCGGTGTAACGAAAATAGAAATTCGTACATAAGAAATGAGGCATGGCATGTCCAGAATTTCTACTTCGAATTTTGCTTCCAAAACTTCAATTTATCTTGTACCGTCTTCAATTTCAAATAATTTGACAGATTTCTTCCAGAAGAGATTTCATATCATATTAGTTCATTTTTTTTATTATTTGCTGGTCAATCATCCGGATTAATTTCAGAGGTTAAGATGAATCACATAAATTATTTGCTAATCCCAACAACACCAGCTTGGCAAATCTATTTGAACAAAATAATAATGTTACTGTTTTAACTTCCAAAGCAATTTGGTATAGTAATTTCAAATTTACTTACATTAACTTTAGTCACAGCATCCTCTTGATCCAAACCAGCGGCTGTGAATTCGGTCTTTAAACAACTGGCATACTAAATCCAAAAAAAATCATCAAATTATCCTAGATCAAATTACTCTTATGAATAGGACTTACCGCTGGAAGTTTAGCTGCATTGAGACATGCAGTCGTGACGGCTGCTTTTGTGTCCAGTTGAGTTCCGAATGTTTGGACTTGACATTTGACAAATTGGTCTTTTCCCTAAAAAGATTAAAAAAAATATAGCTATTTCTGTAATAAATTGTTTTAAAAATAATATTTTGTACACTCACGGGTGCTTGATCGTAGCAAGCGAAGAATCGAGCAGCAGTTTCGTCATTTCTTTTGCAAAGGCACAATTTGGCAGTAATTCTCAAAGTTGAAATCAAATCTCCACGAATTGCAGATTCGCAAGAATTGACTGCAAAAGCAACGGCGAAAATAGCGAAGATCAATTTTCCGTTCATTTTAATTTTTCTTTAGTTTTTCAATTTCATAAGAGAATTTGCTGCAAGAAGAGATGAGTGTGACGATGTGAATGAAAATTGAACATTTTATACTAAATTTTTCTACAATGCAGCATCTGTTCTAACCAGGATTAAAATATGCACAGATGTTTAATTTAAGTTGCGGTTAATCCATCAATCAGTCAGTCAAATTTTTAATCTGCGGGCTAGTTAGAATGGAAAATGTCAAAGTCCTTATTTACTATTTATTGTGTTCAGACAGATTTATTTAAAAATACAATATAAATTGTGGTTTTTGGACTAACGTAAGAGAGAACTAGGGCAAAGTTATTTTTTATTATGGATTTTCAAGTGCCGTAGTCCATACTACATACTGTGAAGTTGTGAATTGAAGTTTTGCTGCAAAGAATGCCTAATTTACCTAATCGATTGATATCCAGAAAAACTTCCATGTTCAAAAAAATCGATTGATTGAAGAACCGGACCCACTTTTAAGTTTTTTTTGCACTTTTAGTATTTTGATTAAATTGCCCGATTACATGAACTCTCTTTTCAATTAATATTAATTGGCTTGCTGGCAGTCTAATTTTATATTGATTTTTCTGAGTAATTGGGTTGTAATTTGAAAGAAATGTAACGAAAGCAAGTGCTTTTGTTGCCACTACCTAAAATAGCTGGGATTAACTATTGAAAACATAGCTCACATAATTGAAGGATATATGAGATTTTTAGCTATACGTGAAAAAAGTTCATACTAAAAGTTAAAGGAACATATCACCATATAAAGAAGCTATGACTTTTTGCTTTAAATAAAAAATGAGCAAACACAAAATAATTTAAAAATGAAACCTGGAAATTCCTCAAGCTTGAGTCTAATATAAAGCTTGGTTTCAAATTTTGAGGGTTTAAATTCGTTTGTAATAGTTTTTCTGTATTAAAAAGTCTTGAGACAAATCAAATCAAAATCATGTTTATTCAGTCCGATTTCGGCCGTAACCCTTACAGACTATACAAATTGTTTAATCACAATCATTCATGTATTCGAGATACACCTTTCTAATCTTAAAAATTGAGTAAAAATAGTAGAAAATATTCATCACTTCACTTTCACTTAAATCATATAACATGGCTAAATAGTTCTTCCTATCGTACAGTGTTCTGTCAAAAAGGCCTAAATATTTATTTCTCTGCTCTTTATAATGGGTACATTCAAATATTAGATGGTAAACATTTTCCTCTGATTTCCCGCATAGTTCACAATTATCATCAGAAACTTTCTTATAAATATACTCCATTTTCTTAGTTCGTATTACTTTCCCTTTGTATGTCAAATGAGGAACACCCAGCTTTAGTTTATGGTAAACATCTTCCTCTGACTTCCCGCATAGTTCACATTTATCATCAGAAACTTTCTTATAAAAATACTCCATTTTCTTAGTTCGTATTACTTTCCCTTTGTATGTCAAATGAGGAACACCCAGCTTTAGCTGAATAATCAACTGTTTGACTAGCCAGTTACAATTCATATTGAGATATGTTTCCCGTTTACAGAATTTTTTGCTAATTTTATATGTCTCAAAGAAATTACTATTTCTCATCGAAACAATATCTCTGCTCTCACTATCTGAAAACATCTTCGATACACAAATATTGATTTCCTTCCTAATTAGACCAATACAATCTTCACTGTTGCTTTCTAAGTCGAGAATGAATTGTATATTCCATTTTTTTAACACTTTGGTTAATTGGCAGTACCAATTATTTTTCCTCTTTACACATTTTTAGGGCTTCGTAGCATTGGTACACCAGACTTTCCTTATTCATTGTTAACACTCTTAGCCAAAATTTTAACAGAGTTTTTATGAAGAATATTTCCCCATTTCCACATCTCAGTTCTAGGCGAACAAACCATCCAGGTGTTAATTGCGGTAGCAAGAATTGGTGTTTAAAGAATTTTACTCGGAAAGATTCGAATTCTTCCCCATGGTTAATTCCCCAAATTGGAGAGCAGTATGACAATGTTGATCTCACAAGTGAATTGTATAGCGTTACTTGACTATCCAAATTATTAATATTTGCTCTAAAAATTAAGGAAGAGAGATTTGAGCTCGCGATTTTTGCTTTGTTAAAGAATAAAGATTTTGCGCTTTGGAACTTAAAAAGTCTTGAGACGACCTAAGAATTAGCAATTTGCATGAAAAAAATGGCCACATCGGTAGTTCTTAGTCGTTTATTGCACGAAATGTTATGCCGTGCTTTTATTCCGTATAACAAATTAATTTCCCGGAAGCATCGCAACAGCAGCTACAAAAATCTGTTTTTGTTGTTTTGAATATTGTGCACTGTTGGACCAATCAGAAATTGACAACATCGTTGAATGGGATAGAAGTACGAAGAAACTTTATGCGCAAAAACAACAACAATAATGAGTTCATTTACTCCTAGTTAAAATAAACAGGATTATGAAAATATTGATCTCTTTCACAAGTGGAAAATCCAAAAAAATTTTATACAATCCGCATACAATACTTCTTATTCTAAATATTTTAAATGACTCAATTATTGTGCATCCAATTGTCCAATCCTTTAACCTAGTTGGCAATTGTGAGGACACTCAATTTAAATTATTCCCAAAGAGAACAACATCGAAACTGACAAAACAAAAATTTAATTAACGCGTGCCTCTAATGGCGATAACCAATCTAATGGCAGTGGTATGCACAAGAAAGTGATCTAAATTGAGATGATAGCTTTAACTAACCTAAAAGAGAGAGAGAGAAATAGCGAATCTAGCTTATTTACTCTCCTAGCTGAAAGAATGACCGTATTCATAATTTCTTTAGTAAATTTTATTTTATCAAATGATTTCTATATGCTTTTTATTGACAAAACAAAACAGTGCACCATTTGAAAAAACGAAGGCCGAACGGTGCAGCCTCGTTAGAGTGAGAAAATATAGTAGTAGAATTTCGCCACAATAGTGATTTATAGTACAATAAATTATGAATTATCATATCCAGAGTACAAATCCTCCTGTTGTGTCTCCTTCTTACAGCTGTCCTCTGCCAAACTACGTTTTTGGCAATTTCCTTCTGTTCTAAAGTCCGGGTTTGGCTTCCGGTCCATAGCTTGTCTTCATTTCTAGAATGGAATTTGATTTGAAGCCGAATTTTCGTGAATGGCTTTACACATTGACTAATAAAGTTTAAACGATATTTTTAAAATATTCATTAATGAAATACTGTAAAACATAACTACAAGAAACAAATACCTTTTTGAGTGATTCTAACAATATTATGGACGCCCATGAGTCCCATATTGATCAGGATGACTAAAGCCGACATCCAATTATCAGGATTCGCTTATTCAAATTTCCTCCGTGGAAAACTGCAAATAAAAAATCAATTAGACTTTATTAGAGTGAGAGTAGAATAATTGCATATTAGTTCAAATTACCCCACTTGACATGGCTCCACCCTCTGCATACATACACTAGTGGATGGAGAAATTGTATTCAGGAAATGTCTGAACACAAGTTTCCCAGTCCTTAGTGTCTGATGGAACCCAAATTGCGAATGAGTTGTGTGAAGAAGGCAACTTGAATTTGTACTTTTTGAGTACCCATGCTCACCAATGTATTAGCAATCCCGGAAGCATCGCGCAACAACAACTACAACAACCAAGAATCAACGTATTTTTGTTGTTTTGCAAATTGTGCATTGCTGGACCAATCAGAGATTGACAACATCGTTAAAGGAGAAGGAAGTTCGGAGAATTTGTTTCTCACAAACAAAGAAGGTCATTTACCCCTTGTACAACTCAACAGGACTTGCAAAAATTAGGAACCCAAAACTTATCCAATATCCAAATGCAATATTCTCTATTATAATTACTTAAAATGACTCAATTAATGTAAATAGGCTTGCCGTGTCAAAAACCCTTTAGCTCAATCACATATTGTGAAGACATTCAATTTGAATTATTCACAAGGGAAACAAGTTGGATTCTGACAAAAAAAGAAAATTAATTAACGGTACCCAGCCCGTAAGGAAAGAAGAAACTGATATGAATCAAAATAATTGACATAATTAACCTAAATGAGAGAAGATAATAGCAATTTCACTTACTTTGTTTACTCTCCTAGCCTGGCCGAGTCTTTATCTCAAATTAATTTCTATTGATTCGGCTTTAGTATATGAGTATGACCGTTTCAATTTAGTTTCACATAGTACAACAGAAAAAAGATATGGGTCGATCGATTTTAACGAAAATAAAATTCGTACATTAAGAAACAGGCTTTAATATACTTTGAGAGGCATAGCAGGTCCAGTAATTAATTTTTACTTCGAATTTTGCTTCAAAAACTTCAATTTATTTTGTATTGTCTTCAATTTCAAATAATTTGAGAGACTTTTTTCCAGAAGAGAATTCATATCATATTTCTTATTATTTGCTTGTCAATCGTCCATATTAATTTCAGAGGTTAAGATGAGCCACATCAATTTATTTGCTAATCCCAACAACATCAGCTTGGCAAATCTATGTTAACAAAATAATAATGTTACTGTTTTTTACTTCCAAAGCAATTGCGTATAGAAAATTCAAATTTACTTACATTAACTTTTGTCACTGCATCTTCCTGATCTAAACCAGCAGCTGCGAATTCAGTTTTCAAACAACTGGCATACTAAATAATACAAAACTTTTCAAGTTGACTATTAATTAACTCAAGACTAAAAACTATTGATATGAATTTTATATAAACTCTGGAACTTACAGCTGGAAGTTTAGCGGCGTTTAGACATGCAGTGGTGACGGCAGCTTTTGTGTCCAATTGAGTTCCGAATGTTTGGACTTGGCATTTGACAAATTGAGCTTTTCCCTACAAAGACCAGAAAAATGTTAATTTAATTTGTTAATGAATTAATTTAAAATACATAATATTTTGTGTACGTACGGGCGCTTGATCGTAGCAAGCAAAGAACCCAGCAGCAGTTTCGTCATTTCTTTTGCAAAGGCACAATTTGGCAGTAATTCTCAAAGTTGAGAGCAAATCTCCACGAATCGCAGATTCGCAGGAGTTGACTGCAAAAGCAACCACGAAAACAACGAGAACCAATTTTCCGTTCATGTTTACAGGGTAAACTTGGTTTAAATTTTTGGTGTCTTTAGTTATTGCAATGGCAATGGCAAGTAAATGTGAAGATTTGACTTAAACTCGGTGATTTTATACTCAATTTTCTGTCAGCCGTTCTGACGTATGATGTAAGGAATGATTTGACCACAATTCATTTTAATACTATAGACATCCAGATATTTTTGCCCAGATCGATCTGTGCCGTGTAGCAGAAGATATATGTGAGAGAATGTTTAAAGGGTGTGTGTTGCTTTTCCATTTTAATCTCACAAAAGTCTCATATATCCGATTGATGTTAACATTCATAGTTTATATTGCGGTTTTTGGGATTAGTGCACAAAGTTCAATAATAAGAAATAGTCGCATCCCGTATGTAAAGTTGTTTAATTCATTATTTTCATAATTGAAAATTATATTTATCATGTGAAATGACGTAAATCCAGTAAAGAGTTTGTTTATAAATGAATCATGCGTTCATTAGTTCATTAACAAGTGAAATTTTAACTTGTCAAAATTCAAAAGAAGAAGTCCTAGTGCTATCTTCCTTTTCATTCAACTTTTCGGTTAACTAAAGCGCCAGAGTCTAGGACGCAGAGAAGAAAACAAAAGGAAACCGCATAACCTGTCTCATTCCTGATTAATGATTTCCGTTCCTTTCCTTTTGTTAATCCTGTCACATTGGATTTACTTGTCCTTGTCTTCTCTACGCTTTGTGTTGAATGCGATGAGTAAATAAGTGATAACACTAAATTTTTGTCACTCTCGCTTTCATTCTATTTTGTTCCCACGAACGGATTAACACTGAAATTGAACTGAAGGGAATTAATTTGCATTTTCTTAATAATTTCAACCGAACAAAGATTTATTTCAGGTAAATAAGGCATTAGGCGCAAATCATAGATACAAATAAAGTTTTTATCACTTTTTTTTACAGAAAAATGTTGCTCGTTGCCTATAATATCGTCGCGACGACATTTATACTTACATCATTGATAAATCCAACATTAGCACTGAAATTGAACTGAAGGGAATTAATTTGCATTTTCTTAATAATTTCAACCGAACAAAGATTTATTTCAGGTAAATAAGGCATTAGGCGCAAATTATAGATACAAATAAAGTTTTTATCACCTTTTTTTTTACAGAAAAATGTTGCTCGTCGCCTATAATTTCATTGCAACAATATTCATACTTACATCATTGATAAATCCAACAGTTTCAATCCCTGATACAATTGGTCAACCTCTGCGCAAATGACAAGGAGTGTAAATCCATTAGTATTTTACTAACTTGTGTGGATTCCAAATGCAGTTGCATCGATGATGCTGGGATTTCCGTAGACGCAGAGAGAAATCAATGTGTGGTCCTTGAATCCTTTTCTTGTTATCGTGAAGGACCAGAATTTGATAATAAATTCCACTATGTTCCCTGCACACCTCATGCAGTTTGTGACAGTGCCACCAAAACGTGTGAATGTGAAGAACGCTATTATTCTGTTGGAAATGGATCATGTGCTCATCAAAAACAATATCAAGAACCTTGCAATGTAAAAGCTGCATCAAATGAATGTGACATGTTCAGAGTTTTCAATTGTACGACCAATGGTCAATGCGGATGCGCAGATGGATTGATTTACAATGAAAAACATGACACGTGTTTCAGACCTATTGGGAGTAGTTGTGCTAGGGAAAATTATTTTCATAATCCAATTTTCCCTGGACGTTTTGACCCTTGTCCATTGGAAGCAGAGTGCTACAGTGGGATTTGTCTTTGCCGCCCAGGATTCCGCGTCTCTTCGGATCAGAATTGTGGAGCTGATTATGGACAACGTTGCAAGGCTGAAAGCGCAGGCGCACCTGATCTTGATACCCCTACGCCTTGTAGCGACATTCAATTTGCATGTCGAAATGGAACTTGTGCTTGCAAATACCCATTGCATCAAATTTATGATTTTGAAGCCAAAGCATGCCTTTCAATTGTTCCTGGTCCTTGCAAGGCTGAAGCTGAAGGTTCAGGATGTGTACCCTTGGCAGAGTGTGTCAAAGGTCAATGTCGCTGCCTCAGTCGCTACAGACAAAATCCCCAAGGCTACTGTGTCAAGCCTCATGGCTATGATTGTGAATTTGATTCTGAATGTGACAAATCCAAAGCAGAATTGGTTTGTGTGAACGGCCAATGCTCTTGTCCAGATTTTATGCAAAAATTTGATCGTGAAACTGAAAGCTGTGTTGGACGTGTTGGGGCAAGATGCGACTTGAGTCAAAATTCTACATGTGTTGACGGAGCCGATTGCACAGCTTTTGGACCAGAAGAACAATTCGGGTTGGAATGGGGAGAATGTATTTGTTCCGAGAATGGTGGATGTTCAGAATAAATTAAATTACCAAAGCAAACTCAATAATCTCACGAATCAATTGAAATTCAACTATTTTCTAAATATTTGTGTATTTTATTTCAGTAGTATCTTTTATTACAATTTTTCCTGTGTAAATTATTTTTTATTTCAGTCTAAAGTCCATGTATTGTAAAAATATATATACATAATAAAATAAAAATCTATATAACATTGATTCAGCGAGTTTTTATTTTATATCTTTTCCTGTGTAAATTATTTTTTATTTCAGTCTAAAGTCCATGTATTGTAAAAATATATATACATAATAAAATAAAAATCTATCTAACATTGATTCAGCAAGATTTTATTTTATATCTATCAGTTTCCGCTAGTTCCATTTAAAACATTAGAAGGACGTTTATAACATAGTTGACCATTAGGCTCAAAAACGTGAGTAAAGCTGCGTTGGTCATATCGTAAAAATCTCCACATCGCATCCGAAGAATTGGTTGAGACTTCCAATATTTATTCTCGTATAAAGGGACTCCTATCTATCAGTTTCCGCTAGTTCCATTTAAAACATTAGAAGGACGTTGATTACATAGTTGACCATTAGGCTCAAAAACGTGAGTAAAGCTGCGTTGGTCATATCGTAAAAATCTCCACATCGCATCCGAAGAATTGGTTGAGACTTCCAATATTTATTCTCGCATAAAGGGACTCCCAGTTTATTTTTCCAGACTTTTAAACAATCCACTGAATTTGTCCGAACTGCACATAGTGTTGGCTTGTAGGTTACAAAAACTGAACCTGCAGCTGCACACGTTAAAGGCATGAGAAGAAGAGGAAGTAATGGTAAATTGGATCTCAATGTGTTAAAAGTGCAAACGACTTGAATTCCAAAAATTATCATTTTCTGTTGTGGGATTGAAAAACGCATGCTGGAATTGACTGCGTCCGTAAATCTACGGGTCATTGTGTATAATTTCAAAGCCTTTTCCCGATCCGAAGTTGTTCTATTAGTTAGACAATTTAATTAATTAAGATGGTAAATTTTTTTATTAATTTTACCTGGCTGCCTTGATCCAAGAATTAATTGGAAGATGCTGCACCCATGAGGAAAAACAAATAAAAAAATAACAAAACCCAAGTCACAGATGCCAAAGAAAGTTCAATCAGTCCAAAAATCCAAATTGTATATTTAGTTTGATCCGGATAGTTATTTTTAGGACCAAACACAGAGTACAAATACTGTGGTTTGGTTGGATCATCTAAAAACATGAGACAATGCGCCGCGAGTTGCATTCCACCGATTGGACCAAATGCCAACAAAAAATTTACTACGGCATCTTCAGGTCTAGTATCAATTTGCTCTTCTTCTTTGATGAGCCAATTTGAAATTAACACTGGAACTTCTCTCATGCTGAATTTAAATAGTTATTCGTTTTATTTTGTGTTTGGTAATAATTTTTTTTTAAAACTTACTGTAAAATCGTGATTGAGTGAAACGCGAGTGCAGGAGAGAATAAAATAGTCCAAACCAATTGAAACAAAAGTGTTTGTGTAGGTAGACCAGAAAAAATGGATTGGATCAATCTCAACGTAATAAAAATAAAATGGGCAAATTGAGTCAACACAATAATTTTCCAAATCACACGACCTCCTCTGGAGCAAAGGCTCATTTTGAGATTTTTTGAATTCCATTTGTAAGGAACTATTTTAAGAATTGTTGAGACTCGGAACAAAATGTTGAATATGAAGAGTAGAGCTGGTCCAAGCATTTTGCAAAAGCAAAAACTTTGTGTGTCGTCTTTATGACCGGCAAAGTCTCAAAATGACCCTCGTGTCACTTGAACATTTCGTTTTTATCAGTTTCTCCTTGAGTTTAATTACTGTACAGGTTAATTATACGGGTTAGAGCTAGAGCTAGGATGTACAACTAGAATTTTTAATGTGAAGTATTTACCAAGTACCACCAGGCCATGCCATGCCATCAATTAAAATTTTATAATGTTGGCTTTAGGTTGACATTTGGCTCTGTAACATCATCACCTTCCTTTTTCCATGAATAACTAAAAATCTCATCTATCCTCCAATTAAGTGAGCCATGTTTTCAATAATTGAGCTCAGCTATTCCAAATAAAGGCAATAAAAACAGTTGGTTTCGCTTACATTTATTTAAAATTCCAACCCAATCATTCAGAAAAATCAACATGACGAAATTAGACTGCCGGCCAGTCAATTAATTTTAACTGGAAACAAAAAGTTCATGTAATCTGCCAATTTAATCAAAATACTTGTACAAGTGCAGGAAAAACTTAAAAAGTGGATCCAGTTCATCAATCAATCGATTTTTTTTGCATGGAAATTTTTCAGGATGTCAATCGATTTAGGTAAATTAAACGCAGCGTGTGCAGCAAAACTTCAATTCACGACGCCACAACACTTTTGGACTACGACACCAAAAAATCCACAACAAAAAATAACTTTGCCCTAGTTCTCTCTTACGTTAGTCCCGAAACCACAATTTGTATTATGTTTTCAAATAAATCTGTCTGAACACAATGAATAGCAAATAAGAACTTTGACATTTTCCATTCAAACATGTTCGTTGATCAAAAATGTGATTAACTGATTAACCACAACGTGATTACACATATGAGATGAGCGTATTATACTGTAATTGTGGTCACAACAGGTGCTACATATGAGGTAAATTTAGTATAAAAATGTCAAAATTTCATTCACATCTTCACACACAACTCTTCTTGCTTCGCCAGTAAATTC
>WJEZ01002229.1:0-14152 GCA_009869925.1 Thalassaphorura encarpata | reverse complement strand
GAGGTCTTGATCGTATTTTCGGCACTGCATTGAACGTTCAATCCTAAAACAGGAAAATAACTGTTCTTCTGGGGAAGTCAAGGGCGAGGAAATAGTGTCCAAGTATTTTTCCATTTTTTCATCCGTACGTAGGTCAATAAAATTCCGTTGGTTCCAATTCTTCTTTTGCAACCTTTCTGTTGCCAACTGTTTCCAATCTTGACTGACTAGACGACACTTTTTCAGTCCTGTCGGTGAAGCTTCTAATTTTTGAAATATGGTGTCCAAAATCTGTGAAAATAGAATAATTCGTCAATTCGTGTATGATTGAATTTAAGTTACAAAATGTAAGTGAAAATATCTTTACTGTACCAATTTATTTTCAAAGACTTTTTCCAAGAGAGCAAACGTAGAAGGATGTGGAGATGCTGCACAATCCTGGAGAATAATTCCTAGGTCTTTCATTTTGGCTTCCATTGTTGGAATTTGTGGTACACGAACAATAAAAAAGAATTTACAAATCACACGATACGATTTTACGGCCGGAAAAATCTAACCGACAGATAGATTTGAATTTGAACTTGAACTCGAAACCGCCGCGTGGATATGCAATATGCAATACACAGCTGGCCGTAGGGAAAAGTGAAATGACGGATTTTCTCATTTTCCCCAATAAATTGTTCCCTAATAATTTAAATAAAATTCATGTATGATCATCAGTCTGCCACGGATGTTTTATACAATAATGGTCTAATTTAGTTACTTAACTTTTAACTTTATGAAATATTTACTATGTAAATTGAGCAGGCATTTGAAACTAAGAATGTTGTTTTGCATTAATTAATTAACAATTAATGCGATCTAATTCATGACCCAAGGCGCGTCGCTAATATCCGCTTACTTTTTCTGATTCCGTGACTGTTTGAATTTCCCAAATCGGGTCAAGGGTTGTCGAGATATAGCAAATAATTGGATTGGCAATGGCAATGGCTCTGGATAATGGTTCTGAATGAGATAGAATTTGGGAAAACCCCGGAAATTTAAACTAGGTCCCAACTTTTACCGTTTCAACCATTGATGAAATTCGTAGTAAACGTAGAAAAAATCCTAAAAATTGAGATGAGTCCAGTCCCGACCGAATCGACCTTGGTTGGAAGTTAGAATGCAACCCTTATAATTGGATTAATTTATGTGCAATGCAATGCACTCATACGCTTAATGCTTTTATGCTTAATGCTTCACTCGCGCTTCTTAATCTTTTATACATGTTTTAATGTTTTTATGCGTCTTTCTCGTTTCCCATATCTGTTCAGATTTCGCTCAGCCTTTTTAGGCTAATTAAAAATTATGCTTCATTCTTAATCCTAAAGAGAAAACATGACACATTAGTTTTAAAAAAGATCAAATACACACATATATATTACGCAAATATGCATTGGATTATGAAAAAAATTCAGTTCATGAAATGTGTTAGGGCCAACTTCAATAAATGTAGAAAAATAACCTTAATTTTCAAACATTTTAATATTTTATTAGCCAGCTGCATGCCTCTAATGCGGTTTGAAACGTCAATCTTAATCTGAATTTGTACAGTTAGAATTTTCCTGATTTAAATTATTGAGCCAAGAATTCATTTATTTTGATTGGATGAGCAAAATTATCATTTTTATCTGTTCAAGTCCAATAATGTATGCACAAAAAAATATTTGCAAAAAAGTGAGAAAGTAAAACTCGTTTTCGTTGGATTGTCTGTTCTGCTTTGCAGGCACAAGGACAAAGTCATAGTTACTCGTATTTTTAGTGTAAGTAGAAAAGCAGATGCACCCAACAACAACATCCTGGTGTACAGTGTGCATTACACACGCTCCGCTCATTACGAATCACGTCACAATTTATCTTACACGATCTTCATCTTCAATCTAATAATAAATATTTTGCATTGGGTATTCCCCCAATTCACTCTTGTTTCTTTCTGTGGCCAAACTACTCCCAATGTGCGAGTACAAGGAAGGAAACTATTTATAAATTACATTACATGGATTTCCAAAGAAAACCAAAAGGATTGGATTATACGCGACAAAAACTAATAAATTCTAATAAAATATCCACCCACAGCCTACGCTACAACTTGATTTGACATCGAGGATTTTCTCAAGCAATTTAATTCGGAAATGGACTACGAGGAATCTACAACGACGGATTCAGATTATTTTACAACTACGATGGTGTCTTACGTAAATTCAATGAATTTCACCAATTATTACAACGACACCAGTTTAAATTCCAGTACTACCACTACGACTTCCAGTAGTGCAGATTCAGATGCAGCTTTCATAGGTCAGTAATTTTACATATTATTCTAAAATATACTTAATATCTATCTTTTATATTATATTTAGAGTTTATCCACAATTTCATCGCTCGTCGTCACTGCAAAGAAGACCCGGACCTGTTCAAGTTTATGTTTACGGGATTTGGAGTCAGTTTATTCTCATTGATTGGAATCATTGGAAATATTTTATCAATCATTGTTCTAACACGCCCAGCAATTCGTTCCTCCTCTACAAGTATTATTCTCCTTGGTATTGGCAATATCGGATCTGCTATTCGTTTCAACAAATATTTATTTATTCGGGATTATTGAGACCGTCCGATATTTTTGCGCATGGTCGAAATTCTACACGAAGGTTTATCCAGTTGGATTTCCGATTGTGTATCCGATATCTGTCACAGGTAAAGAAAATATATACTTGCGAATACTTTAAATGTACTTGTAAATGCTTATTTTTCAATTTCAGCCCAGTTATGTTCAATTTACTTCACAGTGGTTGTCACTATAGAAAGATTTGTTGCAGTCTATCGCCCATTATTGGCTCGATCATATTGTACTGCAAAAAATGCAAAAAAGGTTGCAGCAGTTGTGGCGATTGTCTCCATTTTGTACTCTTTACCAGTCTGGTGGCATTTTACATATGAGTACAGCTACGTTAATGGAATTTACACTCACAACACCCTAATTGCAGCATCACTGGGGGAAGATGAGAATTACCAATTGTATTATTTATTCTGGGGAAATATTATTATATTTATTTTGGGACCATTCATCACACTAGCAATTTTGAACACGGCCATTTATTTAAAGGTAAAAAAAATAAACTTGTCAGATGAAAAACTAATATCTATTTGAAAATTTTCAGGTTCGTCAGTCAAACAAAATGAGGAAAAATATGACACAATCTGAATCCAACGAAGTTTCCCTTACAAAAATGTTGGTTACAATTGTGACGATATATTTGGCATGTTATGCCATTGCATTGTATCAAAGGGTGTCACAAATAATTGGCGGACTAAGTGCTAGCCCTCTCAAGTTGGTTGATGTTGGGATATTTACGTTGAATTTAAATTCTAGCATTAATTTTATCATTTATTGTTTAATGGGGAAACGGTTCAGGAAAACATTTATTGGATTATTTGACTGTCAGAAGATGCCTAGGATTGGCGGTACTAGAAATAAGACAAAATCTACTGCGATTGTTGAAAGCCATGTTGACAATTAGCATGTGTCAGATTAGCATTAGCGATTTGTTTAGGATACAAATTTTATATTTTATGAAATTTATTGTTAATGAAATGAGATCTGTTTTTTCAAGTCAAGGTCAAGCTTCTATAAATTAGTAATAAAACGCAGATAATGAATCTCGTTCGTGTCTCACGCTATAAGTACAAGAATTGTCACTTGTTCGCTACTTCCGGTGGACACGCATCGTTGCTTTTGATTTTTTTTTTGCAATATGACTTGTATAATTAATTTGCACAGAAATTTGTAATAAATTATTTGCTTCTAATAGCCAACTAGTCCAGTCATCATTTCATCATTATGATCTTCACAGGTTTAACTCTGTTTCTCCTATTTTATTTTGAAATTACACAAATACACTGCTTTAGACTTGGTAAGCTTAGAATTTCTAAAAATTTAAATTTAAAATGTGCAATTTGCGCTATTTGCTCTATTTTCACATATTCTTCAGGACCATGGAATAACATATATTATAATGTCTCCATTTTCAACGTTAAAAGTGGACAATATTACTAGATTGATCCTACAGGTCGAAATCATACATTAGGATGTGGTGGTCACGGACACGGAGTGCAGGTAAGCCTGAGTTGAGTATAAAATACCAATAGTTCAAAAGGCTATGAAATATTACTAATTTCTCAAAGATGGTCAAACTTGGATTTCAATTTCCATTATATGGAACCCCAGTAGAAAAATTTTTTCTGAGTGGACAAGGTTATGTGACTATCTACTGCGGCCAAAATTTCCTTTGTTTCTGAATACAGTATATTGCACCGCTTATGGCTAACTTCACATCAATTGAAAAACTGTCCCTTGTTCTCTGGTCTCAAAATGGTAATGAATATTGTAACAGTATAAAAAAAATTCAATAATATAGTGTATTTCACACTTTTGCAGAAACCTCAATCACAATAGAATGGCGGAATTTGGCATTACCCAAATTAAAATCAAAGGATTCAGATGAAACTTAAAATTCAGTACTACACATTTCAAACAACTTTGCATTTAGATGGAACGATTATTTTCGCTTATGACAATTTGCCATTGTCGCCAGTTCAAATGGGAGAATTTAGTAATTTTTTAAATGTTGGTCTTGCTGGTGCCTATAATTCTGGTAAGACTTCATTTTAACTGAGCAGACAATTTGTTGCTTCATCTATTTCAATTTTTTTATAACTCAGATGATGGCGAATGGAATAAAATCAAATTCGATCAGTTAAGTTTAATTTATCGGAACATAACGATACAAAGAGGAACTGTTGTTGTTTTAACCCCTATGGACTTGGGATGCAGAAAAACATCTTGTAGGACTTGTTTAGATTTTAATAATGTCTCAAAGGTATATTTCTTTATCTTCAAAGTTCTACTTGAAACCAAACAAGCCATAATCAAATCAGTAAAATTTAATATCAATTCAATCAGTGTGTGTGGTGTCCATCCTTAAACAAATGTAGCTCGGATAATGGAGGAAGAGACGGCTACCAATGGCGGGAAAATAATTGTACAGCTGGACGCAATGAAATTTATACGTCAGAATATTGTGAGGAACCATTCAAAGTTTCTACTCATGTCAATACATCTACAATTGTAAGTTTTTGTAACCACTGTGGCATGAGCTACCAATTAAATTTTTATTTATAGGTAGAGACACATCGTGGAACATACAAAGGACTTGTCCTCAGCGATGCTTTAAACAAATTCTGGGTTAAAATTGGCCCCGAAGACAAATTAGAAATTAACAGAACATCAAATTTTGTGAGCTAATTTTCAATACTCTGTAAATCCTGGTGTAATTAATTACTGTATTTTTAGAACATACCTGTGAAATTCCAGTTCTTTTTCTATGGAAGAGAAGTTACCGATCTATCGATATCAATGTTTGGCGAAGTAGAAACTTACCGTAGTTATCAATAATGAAAGTTCATGGGGAAGTTCAATATCGGCTTATCAAATTTCTCCGGAATTTATTAACAAAACTTCACTTTCCATAGCAGTGTATACGAAGTTTTTTGGTAAGATTATTATTTAGAAGTATTGGCCATTACTATTACTGGCATCTTACAATTTTTTTCAGGTAACCACATGGCCATTGAGTGGAAGTCAATCAACTCAACATTGCCTTTTGAATGTGCAATTAATACTTGACATGTCAAATAATTCCATTCGGTTTCTTTACAAAGATGTTCCAAAACTAAATGAATTTAACCTAAGTTCAGGCGATAGGACAGGAGAGATTGACCTTTTAAATTCAATGTTCATTCCAAATGAAAATTCAAGTAAGGATGAAAAACATAATTGTCCGATTAACTATTGAAATTATTATTTAGTGTTAATACTCCCATATGATTTTATACCGGCGAGTCTGAACTTAAGATCGAAATTTCCAAGAAATGATTCAGCAGTTATTTTCACTCCACAAGAATCATGTTTGCAATTTTTGAAATGTTCCTCCTGCGTGGATATTGATACGGATTTAAATGTAAGTTAATTTGTGATCTGAAATGAAGGATATACCCCAGTTTATTTTTTAATAGTGCATATGGTGCGAGAGTGCTCAGATATGTTTATCTGCAGATGACCAAAGTTTGAGAGATGTGATTCTCAACAATTGCAAACCAAATCCAGTGTTTAAGTATAACAATTGTACAGCTTAAGCTACTTTTAAATTATTAGTGTCACTCAAAAATAATTTACAAACTGCTTGTAAATATTAACAAATCGATTGTTTTTGTAATGATGATTTCGAATATCTTACTTACAGCCTCCTTATCCAAATAAAAGAATACTCCAACCTTGAATCGAATAATAGGAAGTGATTTGAGATACAGTGATACGTATTTTGTTCTCATCTGGGATTTCCAAGAGTCTAAAATTTCCTTTGACATTATAGGGTAGAGTGCAATTCTATAAAATATGATTGAGTATACAGTGGTCATTGTAATCTGAAACATGATGTTCCACATGATGAGCAGCAGCGGGATTTTTCCTCCTTTAGATATCAGAGTATGGAGTAAAACAATATGGAGCACAACCATGAGTGCAATTAAAAATGGCATGACAAATTTAAATAAATATTTATCAAAGCAAATAGAAAATATCTGGAAACATCTGTACTGATGCATCCACTCGTCTTGTTCTCTCAAAGCTGGAACTGTACTCGTATTGGTACCGGTAGGGCTATATCTTCATAATTATTGTAAAATAATTTTATTATTAAATAACTGCACTAATCAATGAATAATGTAATTTACTTTAGCTCGTTAAAGATGTCCAATCCTGCGACGACGAATAAAACAGCAAGTGCAATATAAATTAATGTAGTCATCAAACTGTGAAATATTAGAATAATGTCGAGGGAAAGCAAGACGGGTAGCAAAAGCAGATATTTGTGATGTGTTTCAAATTCGAAGCCAATAAAAGAAACTGGTATGATTTCCGAAGAGCAAATGGGAAGAATTGCTCCAGCAAAGTGTGTTTCACAATTGATCAAGTAAGCAAAGATGAGAAATGCTGCAAGTAGTATGAACATAATTAGGAAGAACGAAAGGAGAATAACTGTCCAGTTTCTTCTTCGGCTCATATCAGAAATATCTGGTCTGGTAAACACGACTGTATAAAAATGAAATTAGAAATTGTTGCATTTCTTTTTTTCTTTTATGGGCCTCTCTTGTATTATTTACCCATGAAAGTCTCCATATAAACAATTCCAGAATTCAAAAGTTGCCTTAGTTCACTTTTGAGCCAAACTGTATGTAAATCAAATAGGAGAGCCCAACCATGAGTGAAGCAAAGACAGAAATTGTAAACTTCATTCGTCTTCTCAAAGTCAATCCCTTGGTGGAACACAGTTTTCATTGTGGCCCATAGTATGCCAATTCTTAACGTATTGATAGCTAAAACACCAAAAATCCACTTTGCCTTCTCTTTTGGTCTTAGCTCTGTGATTTGACCTTTTTCTGAATCCCAACGGTAAGGTCGTCCACAATAGTATTCAAACTCAAACATGTNCTTTGCCTTCTCTTTTGGTCTTAGCTCTGTGATTTGACCTTTTTCTGAATCCCAACGGTAAGGTCGTCCACAATAGTATCCAAACTCAAACATGTATTTGAGTGCTTTGGACGTATCTCCCCACTCCATTTTAAATAAAATTAGGATATATAGTGAGACTGCGTTATTAGGATATTTAGGGGAATTTTCAGAATTTTCACTGATCTATTTGAGCAGCTCGGCCACGAAATTAGAGTGCCGAAAAAACTCAAACAACCAGCGTAAGCACAATGGACACTGTGCAAAAAAAACACCTGAAATAATTCATATATCAATTGAGTTCAGAATTTCATAGTTATTTATTTGCATTGAATTATTTGGGGGGGTACTTTCTTGCAAACGTCAAATTACCCCATTAATATTTTATTTAGCCATTAATGTGGAATTTTCTTTACAAGAAGTTTTCAGTTTATTTTCTTTATAAGTAAAACCTAATATTATTGCACATGCCTCTTAAATTTCAATTGCAACAGTTCTCAACCAGAAATTAAACTATACTTTTTCAACAATAAGATTTAAATCTGAAACCAAATATTGAAGCCGCTATGCCCAATTGACAAGTTTCAACGGTGTCTAAATACGTCACCCTTTCCCAGCCTTACCATATCTCATCTAAATAATCCGGTTTTAAATGTTTGAAATACGAATTGAAATAATATTAGATTTTTATTCGTTTTCTTCTGCATAAATTCACCGAAACTCCGTTGTTCGTATATACCCTAGATATTTTAATGGCTTCTTAGGATTAACATTGCACGAAATACGTACGTATGGAAGGCTCAAGAAATATTTATGGCAGTTTTTAATAAGATTTAAATCTGAAACCAAATATTGAAGCCGCTATGCCCAATTGACAAGTTTCAACGGTGTCTAAATACGTCACCCTTTCCCAGCCTTACCATATGTCGTCTAAATAATCTGGTTTTAAATGTTTGAAATACGAATTGAAATAACATTAGATTTTTATTCGTTTTCTCCTGCATAAATTCACTCGCGGTTAGCGATATGAAGCCCGTTGAATTAAAAGTATTAATTTTATTCATCTCTCGTAGTTCTAGTACCGGAACTCAGTTGTTCGTATATACCCTAGATATTTTAATGGCTTCTTAGGATTAACATTGCACGAAATACGTACGTATGGAAGGCTCAAGAAATATTTATGGCAGTTTTAGCTATGCGTGTCAGAATAATAGTGATCATATAAAGCGAGCATAAGTAAAATATGTTCATTCGCCCATTATTATTGATTTATTTGAATTCACAACCTATGCTATATCTACATTGTAAACTTGAAATTTCCGGGTCGCTTATAGACTATTCGTAAAAATGAGTAGATCAACCGTTTTTGTGATGATTATTTCAAATATTCTGCTAACTGCCTCTTTGTCTAAATAAAAGAAAATTCCAACTCGGAATAACCCTACCGTTGATAGGGATCTAAGGCATAGTGACAAATATTTTGTGTCACACCTAGGCTTCCAAGATTTTAATATTTCGTTTGAAACTACAGGGTAGAGTGCAATTCTATAAAATATGATCAAATAAACAGAAGTCAGGGTAATTTGAAATATGATATTCCACATAATAAGAAGCAATGGAATTTCTCCTCCTTTGGATATTAGAGTATGAAGTAAAACAATATGAAAAGTCACCATGATCACTATCAGAATCGGCATGACAAATTTAAATAAATATTTCTCAAAACAAATTGAAAATATTTGAAAACAACGATAATGATGTGTCCATTCTTCATGTTCTCTCAAAGACGAGACTGTTCTGGCCTTATCGCAGGGATCATATCTGTCCGCAAATGAATAAATTAGTGCATTGTTAAAAAATACGCGTTTCATTTAAAAAATTTACCTCAGCTCATTAAAAATTTCAAGTCCCGTAACTACAAATAACACTGCGAGTGCAAAATAAATCATTGTCGTGGTCAAGTTGTACAGAAAAAGGAGAAAATTGATTACGAACAATATTGGAACCAAAAATAAGGAATAATGATTGGTTTTGTATTCAAAACCCATGATCAAACTCGAAGATTCATTCTCAAGGCAAATTGGGAGAAAATTTGAGAAAAAATGCATTTCACAGTTCATTAGATAGGCCAAGCTTTATAAATATGCCTAGTTGGACCAAGAGAATCACAAAAAATGATAGGAGAATGACTGTCCAGTTTCTTCTTGGTTTTTCAATCCCCACTCTCACGAATACAGCTAAAATGAAAACAAATAAAAGTCAAATGATAAAAAATATAGTATTAAGTTAACACTGATACCTGCAAAAGTTTCCATATAAACAATTCCAGCATTCAAAAGTTGCCTCAATTCCATCCTGTGCCTCATCGTATGCCAATCAAAGAATAAAGCCCAAACATGCCCAAAACACATACAAAATTGAAAAACTTCACTAGATTTCTCAAAATCAATGCCAAATCGTAGCACGGAAAGAATGGTAGAAAATACTACCCCAATCCTGAGTGTGCTTACAAAAACTACACCGCTAAGCCAAATAGCAATGGAGCATTTGGATTTCAAGTCAGTAATTTGCCCATTTTCAGAATCCCATCGAAATGGTCGGCCGCAGTAGTAGCCAAATTCAAATAAATATTTGAGCATTTCTGATGTTTTACCCCACTCCATCTTAAAAATGTCAGATTTAGTGAATTTTTCTTAAATTCGTTTATAATGCATACGATTTTTTAGGATAAGATGAACTGTAGCTCCAACAAATTACGACTGACTTGTGACTTCCTCGTTCGTCTGGGCTCTTCGGTAATATACACGATATATGGGCGGAAATAATATTCGTTAAAATTTCTTACGGCAATAGTTGACGTGTCAATGTCAAATAGATAAGGAGATTCGTGTTCAAGCTCCATATTACTTTTGAGTAAGACAAAAGTTGTCCTAAAATAGATATTAACGTAGAGAAACCAATTGAAAGTTCATATAATATTCGACGTTATGATCCACATTATTTATATTTCTACTTATTCCTTTAGTCGTAATACTTTTTACTACTATAATTCATTAATTATGAATTTTCCTCTTACGTTTATTCTGGCCAGCTTCTACCCGGACTTTGTAAATTATTTCTACATGGATAATCAGGAAATCGAAAATAATGAATCTTACGTGAGAATAAAATATAACTGGTATGTAATCTGTTGAAATTTTTAACAACTCAGGAATTTTGTTTTTATACAATGCATTCGAAACCTTCATTTGATAAAAATTCGGATATTAATTGACCATTTGATGATACTGCACATGGGGTAACCTTGATTTGTACATGGTCTAAATTCTCCCTGAGGATACAACTATTTGCATGGGTAGTATATTAACTCTGTCGTATTCATATTGTATGTAGTACTTGTCTTGGCAATGCAGGAATGAATGTGGCTATGAGTTTGCAAATTCCATGAATGTCAATATTCCACAAGGATATTCTTAAAAAGGGTTAATGCTAGTACGATATATAGAGTCAATCCTAGGATAAGAATTGATCATCAATTGGTTTCATTTACCCTCTTCTCTCAGTACTCTATAAAAATGTTTCACAAAAATTGTGGTTTAGTTTGGATATATAATTTTTAAATTTTTTATTTACTTGGTCCAACATTCACGCTAGGTTTTTACTTCAAGATAATGTCATGATCATGTCAATAATTTGTCAATTTTCACGAATGCGCATGCGCATGATTTTATTTGACAATTTACACTTCATGAATTTTCCACGACACGACGAGGACATGAAGAGTAAAATGAAATGGACAAGAAGTATAAACTATCGAACAATTTTCATGCATGATGCACTTATGACATGATAATGACAAGAAAGTGATAATGACATGACCACTAAAAGTATAAACATAGCGTCAGAGAGTTCTGTTGCGCATAGCGATTTTTTTAAATTTGGGGTTAACGCCCAGCGGTATCCAAGTCAACCTTGATGTTCCATTTCCATTCTTTTCGAGAGGACCACAGCAAACTCTTACTATCCACTCTGAATCTGGATTATTAGCATTCTCCACAAGTCTGTTTCATTTATTTTTTAACTTTAATTATTTGGTTTTTATTAATTGTTTGATTTAATTTTTGTTAGATTCAGATTCAATTGCCACTGATTGTATGCCAAGGCTCAATATGTATATCGCTGGTTTTTGGACTAACATGAACCCAACCTCTTCTGTACCAGTTCTCTTTGGACAATCCAACGACACTGCCCTCCTTAACAAAGCTGAAGATGAAATAATACGAGTATTTCCAGAACTCTCTGGGATAACATTGACTTCGCTGGTTATACTGACTTGGATAAATATCGAATGCTCTTTCATCCCAAACATTAAAAATACATTTCAAATTGTATTAGCTACAGATGGGTCCAATTCCTTCACCATTTTCAACTACAATAACATCCCTGGCGGGGGGTGTCGTAGCCCTGCAGTATTTGGTTTTGACAAGGGTGATTCAGGAACAGTTTTTTATCCTGAACACTCATGCACTCCAGGTATGGACAATATGGATGACAGAACAAATACAGGCATACCTGGGAAATTTATTTTTTTAAATTAATGGCTTTCCTGTGGAGCCATCCCAGGTTCAACCACGCAAACTCCAACAACTTCATCTACTGAACCAACAACAACTGAGCCAACAACTACATCTGAACCAATTACAACAACGGAGATTCCAACAACAACAGCGAAAATTCCAACTACAACTACAGAAATTCCAACGCAATTTCACCAACAGTTTTGACAACTCTGACTACTCAAAGCTCAACAATGTCAACACCATTAGAAACAACATCTGCATATCCAACTCGACGTCCATGCAATAAGTATAAACATCAGCAGAGTAAGAAAGGTCAATTGATGCAAACTAGACTGAGAAATGAGTTAGGAGATTAGGAAGGTTCTCCTAGTCACAATTTGTCACAATAGGAACTCTACGCTAATCTATTCGTTTTTCTCGAATTATTAATTTTAGAAATTTGCAAGGTTGCAATGCAATGCAAATGATTAGCAATGAAAATGAATCGGTCCTTAATTTTTCTTGAGGCAGAAACTAAAATAATTCGCAGGTAATTAAATTCCTTGAAACATTAATAAGATTATTATTAGTATTAAATATTAATTGTTTTCAGACCATTAAATCTATGGTGACAGGCCAAACGTTTTAATTTTTTCCTGATCCAAATCCTGAAATCCTGATTCCTAATGAAAATTATTAGTAAATGATATGATCGAATTTGGTTCAGACCTCACGAAAATCCAGATTTGAGTTCGGATTATTGCAAGAGTTCAGCTTTTTTTTTTTGAAGAAATAAATTAAAATATTAAGCATAATTCCTGGTATGGGAAAGTTGTGCTTGAACATGGGATCAGCAGAATAAAATAACTCGTTTCTTATTCCACGAATACGTGCTCTGCTCAAGCGTAGAGCCGGCACTGACGTCTTAACATAAAAAATGTTGACAGGTGACAAAGCTAACCATACCTGAGCAAGTTTCTCTTTCACAATAATTAAGTAGTTTATAAAAATATACATTAAAGATATTCCTTACAACATGCAAGCGCAATGCCAAAAAAGTTGTTATGAAATGTACTGTTTGTTATCAGTTTCACTTTAATAGCCATACGGTAAAGTCACAATGATTTGCTTAAATCTGCGTTTATTTGTCTTAGCGGCATTGACTCTAGCACTGAGCGAGTCAGTTGACCATAATCCACCTTTATTCACCGCAATTGCTCCAAAATTAATATTTCCAAAATCAACCTTCAAAATCAGCGTTGCTCTCTCAGGCGATCATGGATCAGGACCGCCTGAAGAATTTATTGCAGTGATTAGTTGTTCTAATAAATCCTATATGAGCAAACCTTATCAAATTGAGCGTGGAGCCACGGCAGAAATATTGATTCCAATTGGTGACCTACATTCTGAAAATTACAATTTAACAATTAAGAGTAGCAGCTCTGGCGAAGAAAAAACTGCCTTAATCTACGCAGATAAAAGTACAAACGTTTTATTCTTGCAAACTGATAAGCCAATCTATAAACCAGGAGAAATCGTTCGATTTCGTGTACTTCTATTGGATTCTAATTTTAAATCTTTGGCTGCCACTGCCGAGCAAAAAGTTGACATACGAATTACAGATCCGCAAGGAAATGCGATTCGAGTTTGGAAGGACGCAAAAATTGTCCATGGGCTGCATTCCGCCAAATTGGAATTATCTCCTGAACCAAATTTGGGAGATTGGATCCTTGAAGCTACTTATTTCGGGGAAAGATCAACAGAGAAAGAATCAATCCAATTCACAGTGTCAGAATACATCTTACCAAAATTTCGTGTTGACTTAAAACTTCCAAATTTTCTTACCCTCAATGTTACAAAAATTCCAGTAGAGGTAAGGTCAACTTATACGTACGGAAAAGGGCTGAAGGGAAATTGTACTGTGACGTTGAAGGCTTACAATTATTATTCTACATCAGCCAGTGATAGCGGTTGGAAAACTATATCAAAAACTATGCCCATTAATGAAAAA